>APFE030542095.1:155996-174606 GCA_000404065.3 Pinus taeda | reverse complement strand
ATAATAATGTAAGGGCACAATAATAACAATAGTGGGCTTCTATGGGGCACAATAATAACAATATGGGGACTACATGGGTACAACAATATAATAAGGCGGTTGTACTAATAACAATAAGGGGTTACACACCCGGATGCGGGTGCTTTAATGAGGTGTTAATAACCTTGCATGCGGATTAGGCAGCTGGCACTCCCACTTGCTGGTTCGGGCGGTTCGAGGCTTGGAATTTATAGGTAGTAATGGCTCCATGTACCCGAGGGATGCAGGCGAGTAATTACAGTCCGGAATGCATTCACCACTGCTTAAATGAGATGAGGTCTTCAGGAATTGTTACTGTGTTTCGCATCTGGTGGTCAGATCCTCATCCCCCCTGCGCAACTCAGCGAATTTGGATGCCCCCATAGATCCTTAACTGGTCTCAACTGAACCAGTTCAGGTATTTGGCATTCTCCGCCGGTGTATGGTTTATTGAGTTAATCTTCTCGGTCTGTGTCAGTTATAAGTATTTTGTTGTGCTTGTTTCTGTTAGATGCTATGTTTAGGTCTTTTATGATAGAATCTGGTCAGTGCTTCGGGCTTTTTCTGTCTCTGCTTGGGTTTGTCTGTTGGTTCATTCCAGTGACTGCGAATTCTATATTCGGGTCCTTTGCTCAGGAGTCTGGTCCTCAACCCGGGTCCCTTTTCTCTGTGTCTGGCCGCTTCACCATAATTGTCTGTCTCCCGGTTCCTTCAATTTGCAAAGTCATTCAGTCATGGTCTGTCGTCGCGACACTCCCAGGCGTGGCAGCAATTCAGGGTCTCGTGGAGGCTCTTGGGGTCGTGGTGGCTCTGTTCCTCAGTGTATAACTCCGTTAGCCTCGGCCTCTCCTTCCTCTCTGCCCTCTGACAGCTCTGGACCTACCCTGAATAACTCATTTCATTTGACCCGGTTTAAGTTCAGAAGCAGGCTCAATAAGCCGCTCATCTCAGCTACTGTTACTATTATTTTCTCGGAGGAGGAAGCTGAGTTTACTAGCTTGGAGGAAACCTCCAGGGATCAGTCTCATTCTCATAATTCCAACGATTTTCAAGGTAGCTTGGCTGGTGTCGTCCTCAATGACTCAGCTGCTCTGCACAAGGAGGGCCAACAGGAAGACCTTCATCCTCAGCCAGCTTCGACTCATGAACCAATCATTGATTGTGAGCCTGCTCGCCTCTCTGGCAATGTTTTGAACCTGGTTCTCCCTCCAGAAGGCAATTTGATGGAAGTTGCAGATAATGTGATGATAACTTGGGTAAATTCCCCCAACCAGGCAAATGACGACACTTCGGGCGTTCCTCCGCAGGACTAATTTCTCTTGGCTTCAGCGATAACACAACAAGTTACATGTTTTTTGGTTTTGGTGTGAAATTCTCAATATGCAGGGCTTCTTATTTCAACATCATGAAATTTCATAGTCCCCAGGACATAATTCTAGTTATCAAGCATTTTGTAATAGTGATGGTAAAGGAAAGCTTTTTGTAATCATGGCTTCTTCTAGAGCCTTGAACTTACTTAGCTCAGATCAGTGTTGGATTTCTCAAGTTCATCAGAATTCTCACCTCCATGAGTCTCATTTTTGTAAATGGATGGCAAGAGGTTCCTGTAACAGACAGTTGGGTAGAGGGTAGGCTATAGCCCCCTCAGAGGTTCAAACCTCTTTGTAAATATTTTTGCCCTTTTATTTTAATAGAATAGTCTTTACACAGGAAAAAAAAATAATAATAAATAAAATAAATAAATAAATAAATAAATAAATAAGGGGTTACACTAGTAGTAAGGGTCCTAATAGATTCTTCACCAAATAAATACATACTTCTTATTTACAATAACACAACAACACCAGTCATGAGTAGCTAACAATAAATACTAGATTACTTATCTATTAGAGATTTTCACTTATAGGAATAGGTCAATGGGTCCTCCCATCCATATGCACTATCTCAAATAGTTGTCACCCTCGTGTTAGGAAATGAAACAATAAGGGGGAATTATTGGTTATGATCATTTTTTTCTCATTAACCCAACAACTAGCTATTATAACCAAGGAATTACCCTTGATCCCATTATTTCTACAATAGTCACTCCCTCCAACCTCTCTTTTTCCTTCAACCTTGCACAAAATAAGGAATGGAATACCCTTCATTTCTAAATAGTCTCTTAGGCTATCCACTTCACTCCAGTGCTCCAACATAGTTTTCCTAGGATTTTTCTAGTGTTAGTAACCATGAAAACTTCAACTATGAAACAATTCATCTTAATCCCATAACTAACACATTGACAAATCATCGATTTCGCATAAATTTCAGGGCTACAATTTACAATTTATGGCAACAATACTACGATATAAGAAAGTCATATTTCATTGGCACAATAATTAGAGAATATTTCAAACCATGGCATTCCCACCCTCACCCACCAAAATAATTGGAATGAACCCTTCTCAAGGTTGGATGCACTCTAGGCTTGTATGGGAACCATATGCCCTTCTCATAAGCTTAGAATAATAATACTTAAGGTAAATAATATAAGGGGATATAAAGGGTTGTGGTAATGACACGTGACAACATGTATGCCATTTTATTTTATTGACTCCCCTACTTCCCCTCTTGTTGGTTTGTTGCCCCCATTGTGCTCCTAAGGAGTTATCACCCCCAAGTGCACCTGCTTATTAGTTGATTAATTATATTATTAATTCAAATAATAATGAAATGGAAAACTTACCACATACTTACCATGCACTTACACGATACTCTGATGGGGAAAATTTGGACAATATATATTAATAGTCTAATTGCATCACATCAAGTTGCCAAAAATAGTTGAGGTAAAAGGACATCATGCCACCTTTCAAACATATCACATATGTGTTCATAGTGGTCGGGAGGTAGGGTCCACCTTTGATGTTTGTCGTTTTGCCCCTTCGCCATGCTACATTACATGCTCATTATCCTCACTCACAAATATAACCAAGGAGATAGGGAAACCAACTATTTATTGAGATACTGGCACTTGAAACATAAGTTAAGGTCTTCAATTCTTTCACACTTGAGACAATATTGGTCTATGTTGTTGTAATATTATGTGTAAGATATTACATCGATGGAGTTCATTTTATTCTTGGGATGATGGCCCATCCACTCCCATATTATTTAGTGGAGATTGTTGATGAAGTTGGAAAAGGGGGAATGAAGTACGAGTAATTTTAGAAATAATGTTAATTTTTAAGCACAAGCATGAGATCTATTTGTGATCAAATACTACACTAGTTACTACAAGTATAAAAGAGACAATAGGTAATAAATTAACACTTAAATAGACTAAGTGAATAGAGAAACAATGCAAAACTACTTGATAAATCTTGTGTGTATTATTGCTTGACATGAATATACATTTATAACACTTCCTTGAGAGGGAACCAATGTGCACTAGGTTGGGGTTCCATGGTACATGCACACTTGAAAATATAAAATATTTTTCTTTGTTAAGTAAATTAGCCTAAGAATAAGGTTATAAGGTCTAAAATAGGTTAGGAGTCAATAATAGTTGACTAAGGAAAATACGAGCCAAAAATAAGTGATAACTGAAGAAATTACTCAAACATGCAACTCCTAACTCCAACATAGTTGAAAAATCCTATAAATATGATTAAAGGTCAAAGGATGATGTGATAAAGTGAGTTGATAACATTTTGGATAAGGAAATTTCCCAAAATAAGAAAGGAAGTGCACATTCTTGGTTAAGGTAGTTAGAGAACAAGGAATGCATAATAGTGGATAGGAAATAGCCACGTCACTTCCTAGTTAGTGCCTAATCATTGCCACATGTCATCCTAAGTAGAACCCTTACTAAAAATAGACTTATAAGTAATGTGAATGCTAAAATTAGGAAGTAGTCCAGAAGAGCAGGGAATGTCTAGTGGGTGATGAAAATTGGTCAAAAGTGGTCCTAATGTGTATGTATCCTAACACCCCTCCTAAAGCATAACTGAGGAGTGTGCATAATGAATGAGTCCTAACAACCTTCACCATGTTAGGTACTCGTGTACAAACAAATATACGGGTCATGGTGATTTGCAACCATGTTAGGTACTCGTGTATTGGTCAACTTATCCAAATATAATATGATAAAGGTGAGGTAAAGAGGGATAACCTAACGGGAAGAAAACCCTCCCTCAAAATACATACTATGTCTACTATGCAGTTGTTACGAAGGAGGATGGTGTTATTAATCATCAACCTTGTCACGATATTTCCTTGGATCCATCCTATCGCATAATTTGATAAGCCTTATGCTCCTAGTTGATCCTTATACTTTCTTACAATAGTAATGCATACTTGTGGAGTACTAAAAAAATAAAAACTAGTTCTTTGTATCTTGGCAATTTCACCCACTATCTTACTAGTTGCATGTAATGTATGATGTGCCCTCCATAGCTTGTAATTTGGATATGCAATAGCCTACTCATGGTATTCTAAATTAGATGTTAAAATATGATGAACAACCAAATCTGAAGTGTGTAAAAGCATCTCGAAGATCTTCCTCATAAAGTCATGAAAACAATATCATTGGTTTTTCTTGTAGTGCATGCAAGGGGCCTTCCTCATAATTTCCATTAAAAAAAAAAAAAAAAATCTTTGCTTTCTTCATGTTCATAATTAAAACTGAAAAATAAATTGATATAGGCATGGAATTAGATAAAGTATACAACCTATAATGATGATCCACCTTCCCAGCTACAACTTTGGAACCATATGCAATCTCTAATATTACCATTGAATATGAAGTGAACTCAACATGCTTTCCTACACCCAAGTGTGTAATCTTGTAGATAAAGAGGAGATGCATGGAGATATTTGGAAGATGTAACACATTATGAAAGCTTCCATAATCAAAGTCCACTCTCCATTCTTCAAACAATCTCATAGGTGTGTTGTCTCCCTTCAATCTAAGAGGTTTATTGAAAGGTACCAAGGAAGAAAAATAATGTTTTGATGTAGTCATAGATTAGAGGCACCTCAGTTTAGGATCCATCTATTTGATGGTGAAGCAATGGTAGTTAAAACACAACCATTACCTTCATCCTTTGGTGGCTTGTATTTAATATTCTTCTTGATATTGTCCAGTATGAAATCTATTAGGTTCTATTATTGAAGTACTTTTTCCATGAGGTTAATGGTCTTCCCCATAGAAGAAATATCGATATGAAATTCTTTACAGTAACTGCACTTTTTTCTTTCCTTATTTTCTCCCTTGGGGTTCAAAGACTTCTTAGTGGAATCAATGCTTTCTTCGTCTTTGTTGAATCAAGATCCCTTAGTTTATGCTTGTTCTTTTGGCTATCATCTTTCATTGCAAGGACATGAGCATAGGATCACTTTAAAGCCCCCATATGAATGAGCTTGTTTTGTTGTTGAACCAATGGTTCCATAAAGCTATTAAAAGATGAAATACTCCAATATTTACCCATGGAGAGTTTAGGAGTATGGAAAGAACAAACAAATATTGAATATTTGAGATCTAGGTTTGAAAGAACTAAAATAAGAAAGTGATCTTCACGCATTGAAGCAAACTCCTGAACTTGGAGAAGAAGTCTTGCAGGGTCTCAAAGTTGATTGTATTCAATGATATAAGTTCAATTTCTAGTAGATTTCCTCTCGACTCATCCAACTTGCCAAATAATCTCTCTAACTTAGTCCATACATCATTGGGACTCGAGCAAGCTTTATTATGAAAGGTCGAGTTTGGAAAAGTGGAAAAGCATAAAATATGATAGGCTTAGTCCATTTTATTGAAGCACCTCGCCTTGTCTACTTTTGAATTGAGTTAAGTTTCATTCCCCATAACAACTATATAAAACTCGTTACTTTGTAGTAGAAGTAGGATCTTGGACTTGCATTTAAAGTAGTTTAATGGAGTAAGAATCACATTGTAGAAATTCCTTGTAGATTAAAACTACTAGTTGTAATTTACTAAAATAATAGACTTGAATCTACTCTACTCATGAACATAAATAATTAAACGATCATGAAATAATAAAGCATACAAGAGAAAGAATTCAATCAACACATTACACAATGATTTCCTGGGGAAAGTCACAATTAAAACCCACGTTATCTATATATTGCATTAGTCATAAAATATGAGAATATTACAATGCTTTGCTCAAGCCCAAGCAACCTCTACACTATCTTTATCTGTCTCACTACTTCCTAGACAAGCCCAGGCCAATACTTAACCAAATTTTGGCTTTCTCAAGTCCCTATTTCCTTGCGTTGTTTCCTTGGGAATTAACCCCCTATTAATTAGGGAAATTCCTCAATATGAATTGCGCAATCCTCATAGGCCTTCCTCTAATTGCATGCAACACCTGTACAATTCTAATGATTATACAAATGATAGTACACTATCCCTAAACTCCAATCTCATTTGGGTAACTCTCATATCTTACACGCATGAGTTATTTATGAGAGAATTGTCAGTTAATTGGTCAAACACATGAAGCATCACCCCACTCTCTTACCTCCTACTAATTCCTCCATTAGTTGGAACTAGTTTAACTGGCTTTAACTCAGTTAAATTGAATTAATTAATTACAACTCAAAATAAACTCAACCAAAGCTGCTATAATGTAGGAGACACTCTACATGGCTCAAGTTAGATCCCCAACTCGAATTAACTAAGCGAACTAAGTCAAATTAACTTAGTTAACTCGTACAAGTTGTTTTGTGATGTGGAACTACAATTTTATCCCTAATTTAATTTAAGGAAAAAAATTAAATTAGGATTTTCTTGTTGCATTTTTAACACTCCCTCTCAATAAGAAAGGGATTATCAGATACCCCAATCCTGCCTTTATGGAACTTGAATTTGCCTCTTGATATTGCCTTAGCCAAGATGTCTGCATCCTTCTCCTCTGTAGGAATGTACTCCAACAACATGATTCTCCTCTACACACCATCGTGTAGATGATGATATTGGATGTTGATATGCTTGGACCGATCATGAAAAACTAGATTCTCATAGAGTTTGATACAACTCTGATTGTCACAGTAAATCACTGTAGGAACCATTTGCTGACAAAATAACCTAACAATAATCTTCCTCATCCATATAGGCTCATAAGTTTCTTGACTAGTAGCCATGTGCTTTGCTTCTATTAAACTAAGTGCAACTGATCTCTTCTTCATGTTGTACCAAGAAACTGTTGTTGACCCAATACTGATGAGTCCCCCTAATGTTATCTTCTTGTATGATGGACTCCCTGCCTAATATGCATCTGTGAAGCCTTGTAGCTTCAGTCCCTCTGTTCGTATGTACCAAAGACCAAACTGAGTGGTGCCTTTGAGGTATCTCAACACATGTTTAGCCACCTTCTAATAGAGTTTGGTTGGCTTAACCATTGTTTGACTAAGCTAGTTAACTGCAAAACATATGTCTAGTCATGTGTTCACTAAATACATAAGTGAACCCCCAAAAAGCCCCTAAATAGTAGCCTCCACTACTTCACTTGAAATAACATCTTCCTTCCTCCAATTCCCTACTAGAGGAGTCTCCATGGGTTTGTTGCTCTCCATGTGGAACTTCTTTAGTATCTCATTGGAATACTTGCCCTGAGAGACTGTTATGCAACCAACTCACAAAATAGAAGAAGAGATAGATCAACGATTTCAAAATCAGCCTCTTTGAGGGGGCAACCTCCTTTACATTACACAAATGAACGATTCTTGGATGATACAAATGACAAAACCTCCTTTCTATATACATGAGTCTAAGCGGTCACAATATAATCAAAGTCGACATAACAATAATAATTTAAGGGTACAACAATAGCAATAGTGGGCTTCTACGGGGCACAATAATAACAATATGGGGACAATAGGGGCACAACAATAACAATAAGGGGCCTACAATGAAAATAATAATGGGGGAATACACTAGTATTATAAGGACCTAACATGCCTCTCTCCTTCAAAAAAGTGTTGTACTCAATGCTTGAGTAGTCCTTTTTGAAGGACAGGGGCATCTTAGGTCCCCATTATTATTGTCATTGTATCCCCTTATTGTTATTTTTGTGCCCTTGATGTCCCCATATTGTTATTATTGTGCCCCATAGAAGTCCACTATTGTTATTGTTGCACCCTTACATTATTATTGTTATGTCAGCTTTGATTCCAAATGTTATGCAACCAGCTCACAAAGTAGAAGAAAAGATAGATCAACAACTTCAAAATAAGCTTCTTTGAGGGGGATACCTCCTTTACATTACACAAATGAACAATTCTTGGATGATACAAATGAAAAAACCTCCTCTCTTTATATAGGAGTCTTAGAGATCACAATATAATCATAATCGACATAACAATAATAATGTAAGGGCACAACAATAGCAATAGTGGGCTTTTATGGGGCACAATAATAACAATATGGGGACAACAGGGGAACAACAATAACAATAAGGAGCTACAATGACAATAATAATGGGGGAATACACTAGTATTATAGGGACCTAATAGAGACAAACAAATTCCTCATCTCCTTGCCATACTTCCATACCAAGGAAATAATGCATGAGCCTCAAGTCCTTCATCTCAAATTCTCTTGCAAGATCCTCTTAGCAAGATTTGACCAGATTTTCATCACCCGTTAGAATTAAATCATCAACATATAATTCTATAATAAACAATTTACATTCAACCACAATATGGTAAAGGTTCACATCTACTTCACTTTTGGTGAAATAACTGTCAAACCTGGTGTACTAAGCACAAGGTGCTTGTTTCAATCCATACAACGCTTGCATGAGTCTGCACACATGCGACTCTCTGTTGAAGGTCTCAAATCCTTTCGGTTGCTATATGTACACCTCTTCCTAAATCACTCCGTTGAGGAATATTGTCTTCACATCCATTTGATGTACCTTCCATCCCATCTGGGTTGAAAGTGCTAGAGTAGATATGATTGAAGAGTACCTTGCTACTAGAGAAAAGGTCTCCTCATAATAAATTAAGTCCACCTGAGAGAACCCTTTGGCCATAAATTTGGCCTTGTGTTTATCCACACTCCCATATGATGCTTGCTTTACCTTGTAAAGCCATCTGGAACTCTCAACTGACTTGTCTGCTAGTCTTGGGAGCACTTCCCAAACATTGTTTCTGATAATGGAGTCGTACTCTACCATGGAATCAACCCATATAGGTTGTTGCACTGCTTCCTAAAATGAGGATGACTCAATCTCTAGACTCTCACTCATCAGAGACATGTAGCCAGTGTACCGATTTGGTGACCTCCTTGGCCTTCGTTATGATGTGGATGCTCCAACATTCTCTCTAGCATCATGCATCAATATCTCAGCCTCTCTTGTGTGATTCCTTCCATCTTTAGAAGTCTCTGC
The DNA here is from genome assembly GCA_000404065.3 of Pinus taeda. Lineage (NCBI taxonomy): Eukaryota > Viridiplantae > Streptophyta > Pinopsida > Pinales > Pinaceae > Pinus > Pinus taeda. Next base: position 165,193 of record APFE030542095.1, on the reverse strand, counting down.
ATGAGTGGGTGCTTCCACTCTCAGCATCTTTGCATGTGGTTTCTCCACATCATCCTGAAGTTCTTCCTTTGGAACTAAAAGCTCCCTCTCAAGGGAACATTTCATGGCCTTCGCTTCATCAAAATTCACATCAATACGAACCACTATCATCTTGTGAGATGGCAGGTACACCCGATAGTTGTGAGGTGTATCAGTGTACCCCACAAATATGCCCAACTCATGTGTTCGCTCTAGCTTTTTCCTTGCATCCTTGGTAACATGACAGTAAACTGATGCACCAAAGATCCTGAATCTGGTTTCTTACCTGAAAAGGCTTCTTCTAGTGTACTCATCTTGAGAATTCAATGAGGACTCATGTTCTGCACATATATAACTGTGTTGCATGCTTTAGCCCCCAAGTGCAATGGTAGGCCCTGATCATGTAACATTGTTGTGCAACTCCTACAATACTTATGTTCTTCCTTTCATCCACCCCATTTTGTTGTGGGTTATGGGGTGTTGTTAACTCTTGTCAAATGCCTTCTGATGCACAAAATTTGTTGAATTCATTCGACACATATTCTCCACCGTTATCGCTCCTAAGAGCCTTCACTTTCCTGCCAGTTTCTTTCTCAACAAGTGCTTTAAATTCACAAAATTTAGAGAACACCTGATCTTTCTTTTGCATGAATAAAATCCAACACTTATATGAGAAATCATTTATGAATATTACATAATACATGTGCTTGGCTGTGGAGGCTATCGAGAAAGATCCACACACATATGAGTGAATGATTTCAAGGATCACTTGCACTCAATTGTCCTTATCATGAAAGGTCGCTTTGGTGTACTTCCACAATGTACACCCTTTGCATGTATCTCTCTGCTCTAGTGCACCATTAGGAAGTCTTGTAGAAATTTGTTACATGATCTTCAAAGCTCTGTGGTGCAAGTGGCCCAATATTCTATGCCACAATTCACCGATGTCTCAGCTCTACACCTTCTCCTCTTTTGTGCTCAAAGCAGCACAATCTTCTACATCCAATTTGTAGAGGTTCTTCACCAGAGCCCTGACCCGCTTCACTTATCCTGAGGCTATGTGATGAAGGAAATACTTTCATTTTCTAAATATCGCATCGTAGCCACAGTCCTCCAACATAGCAATTGAAACTAAATTATTTTCCATACTCGGAACATACATGACATCTTTTAATGTGAGAGGGGAACCAGAATCCCTATGAAAAGTAATAGTACTAATGTTGGTTACGCTATACCTTCCATCATCTCCCATTTTGATGTGCATATGGAGGTCATTCTCCTCCAAGCCATTGAATAATTCTTTGTTGTTGATCATATTGAATGAGGATCCACTATCCAGATACCACACACTACCCATCACCAATGTCACCATGCAAACAATGAGGGTGAAATCCAATTCAAATTGTGAAGCAAGAGCTTCACTTGTTGCTCCTCCCGAGGGCTTCTTATCAACCTTCTTGTGCAGACACTTCGTGGCATAGTGTCCCAGCTCATGACAATGAAAACATTAAATCTTCAACAAGTCAATCTTCTTTCCTGCCTGAATAGAATCTGATTTGGAATGGGATGACTTCCCTTTCCCTTTCTTTTCCTTTCCATCCAAGGCATAGTTCTCCTCATAATCATGCTTGGATGAGGATCCATCTTTGGTGTTTTGTTGAATCTTTTCTTGCACCAAGTCAGACCACAAATGCCCCCACTCTAGTATCTTCTCCCTCCCATTTAACGAATCTTGGTAGTTGTGCCAGCTCTTGGGAAGGCCAAGAAGTGCTAGTCTGACCAGATCATCTTCAACAAATATACTGCCAACACTTCCAAAATCATCTTGACATTGGGTGAACTTGGTCAAGTACCTTGGTATTGCGTCACCCTTCTCCATCTTGATTTTCTTGAGCTTGTCCTTCAGTGCCAGCTTCATGTGGTCACTGTTGTTTTGAAACAGGTCTATCAAGGCCTTCCACATTGCATATGGATTCTCCTTCTCATGGAGGTTTTAGACAATATGATCTTGAACTCCTAGTATGATCCTTCTTGCCTTTGCAACACATTTCCTCCACTCTGCCAGATCTTGAGCATCAGTTGTTGGAGGCTTAGGAATATCTTTGTCTATGAATTCCTTCATCTCGTTGTCTTCCAACACTACCTCCATCCTATCCTTCCAAGTAATATAGTTCGAACTACCCGCAAGGGCATATTCGAGTCTCAATTCGTAGAATGACATCCTATTGGCTCTGAAGAATGATACTACAAATTCGATTTCACCAACAAAAGACAAACTCATATTCTCCTCTTCTAGAGTTTCTACTATGATACCTTGTAGAAATTCCTTGTAGATTCAAACTTCTAATTGTAATTTACTAAAACAATAGACTTGAATCTACTCTGCTCATCAATAGAAACAATTAAATGATCGTGAAATCACGAAGCATACGAGAGAAAGAATTCAATCAAAACATTACACATTGATTTCACGTGGAAAGCCACAACTAAAAGCCCCTGCTATCTGCATATTGCATTAGTAAGAAAATATGAGAATATTACAATGCTTTGCTCAAGCTCGAGCAACCTCTGCACTATCTCTATCTATCTCACTGCTTCCCAGACAAGCCCATGGCAATACAACCAAATTTTGGATTGCCCAAGTCCCTATTTCCTTGTGTTGTTTCCTTGTGAATTAGCCCCCCTATTAATTATGGAAATTCCTCAATATGAGTTGTGCAATCTTCATAGGACTTCCTTTGATTGCGTGCACCACCTGTACAATTTGGATGATTATACAATTGATAGTACACTATCCCCGAACTCCAATCTCAACTTGGTAACTCTCATATATGACATGCATGAGTTATTTATGAGTGAATCATTAGTTAACTAGTTGAACACGTGAAACAACACCCTGTTGTCTGACCTCCTACTATTTCCTCCATTAGTTGGAACTAGTCTAACTAACTTTAACTTAGTTAAGCTGAATTAATTAATTACAATTCAAAATAAACTCAACCAGAGATCCTATAATGTAGGAGACACTCTACATGACTCAAGTTAGATCCTCAACTCAAATTAACTAGGGCAACTAAGTCAAATTAACTTAGTTAACTAATACAAATTGTCTTGTGATGTGGAATTACAATTTTATTCCTAATTTAATTCAAGGAAATAATTAAATTAGGATTTTCTTGTTGCATTTTTAACACACACTGCTAGTGAGTTGATTAATCCTCTTTGCCCTATTCTATCTTATATGACTTACAATAAATATCAATATTTCTCACAAACGCTCCAATGCTTTAATGCCATGTCATATTTTAATCATGAGCACAATATTTAGTTGCAATAAAATACCACACTAATTAATACAAGTAGAAAATAGAATGAATTAACAGACAAATAGACTAAATAACTAGAAAACCAATTCAAATTCACTTGATAATCTTGTGTTTATTATTGATTGACATGAATACATATTTATAACACTCCATCGAGAGGGCACCAATGCATACTAGGTTGGGGCTCCATAGTGCATGCATACTAGAAAGCATAAAGGCACTTTAACTTATTTAGGAAACAAGTCCAAGAATAAGATTCTAGGGTGTAAAAGCAGGCATGGGTCAATAATAGAGTTGATGAAGGATAAGATGAGAAAAAACCAAGTGATAATGGAAGAAAAAACTCACACATGCAACTCCTAACTCCAAAATAGCAAGGAAACCTCATAAACAAGACTAAAAGTAAAAAGATAAGATGATAAGGTGAGTTGATAAGGTTATGGATAAGGCAATTTCTTGAAATAAGAAAGGAAATGCACATTCATTTATAAGGTTGCTAGAGAATTGGGACTGTGTACTAATGGATATAAAATAACCATGTCATTGCGTAATTAGTGTCCAATCATTATTGCACGTCATCCTAAGTGGTAGCCCTTGCTAAAAATAGACTTACTAAAATAGGAAAATGCTAAAAATATAAAATGACCCCAAAGGGTAGGGATGTTTAGTGGGTGATAAAAAGTAGTCCTAATGTGCATCTAGTCTAACAAATAACAATGATTTTGAGATGTAGATGATCCAAGGTAAGTTGTTGTAGTTTTGGTTCAATTGTTAGGTGATGGAGATAAGTAATGATTTGCAAGCCCAAAGGCCATTTAAAACACAAGTGTTGCCTCTTGTACAAGGGATGTAGCATAGATGATTTGTGCTGTATATTCCTGGGTTCACGAACATGCACCATCTAGGATTTCCCTTAGTCTAATGATCATAGGTTAGCCATTTGTACAAAATATGAGAGATACCTAACACACAATAGAAATACAAGGAAGTAACCATTGTCCCCAAATATAAGTAACACACTTAGATTTGTTAATGTCGCATGGAAAAAGGTACCCAACTATACCCAATTGTAAAAGCCAAAGACCTAAAAGTAGATATGAGTGATAATTTTCACACAGATGAGTGGTTGAAAGTATCGAATAACATTGTCTACTTGAGAGATTCCTTAGACCTACAAATGAAGTTGATGATGTTGGACCCAAACATATAAATGTCAATAAGTACCTTTAATATACTAGTTAGATGTAATAGAATGCTAAAAATCCATTGGGAATATGTGTTGGTTGATATCGTTTTTCTAAACTTGTTCTTATTATATATTTTATCAGCCAAATTGAGATTTTCCCCGTAGATGAAGTAGCAATGGCTTTGAGATGTAAATTATTCAAAGTGAGTTGTTCTGGGTTGCACTTGGTTCAATCGTTTGGTGATGGAGACAAGTAATGGTTCATAAGACTAAACACCATAAATAAAAGTGTTGTTCGTTGCACTATGATAGGGGATGGTTGATCAAGCTCAAAAGGATGCAAAGTGAAGGGATATAACTTCTCAGTGTGTGTTCATGGATCCATGAAAGTGAATAATCTAGGGTTGCTTCAATCTAATGAGCCTGAGATAACCATTTATACAAAAGAGAAGAGATACCTAGCACATAATGGAAATCAAAACAAGAAATTAGTGTCCCCACTTCTTGTATAGTCAATACATGTAGATTTATTGATGCCATGTTGAAAGGGTACATTGTCATACCTAACTATAGAAGTCAAAGGCCCGAGTAGTATATATGAAAGATAGTTTGCACATAAACGAGTGTCTTAAAGCATAGACATTGTTTACTTGAGAGCCCTCCTGAACTTGGAAGCTAACGAGTCTGATGTCATTGAACCTCAACATGGAGACTAGAGAAAACACCTTTTAATACATTAATGGGATGTACTATAATGCTACAAGGACATTGGAAATAGGTGGTGATCAATATCATATTTTCTATTGTTGTTCTTATTAGATATCTCATCAACCAAATCATGATTTCCTCATAGATGAAGTAGGTAGGTTTAAGGGTTAAGATAATAGAGACCCTAATAACGAGATCTCACAAAGTACAAACCCTACTATGACCATAACACCTCAAATGTTAAGAGATACAAGGGAAAGAATAATAATAATAATAGGATTTAAAACCTTTTGGCGATCAAACACAATAACGAAGATCATCATAAATAAGCACTAAAGAGACTGGTAATATTCTAGAAATTTTTTAAAGTGAGAAAGAGATCAGTACATATCAATTTACTAAGACAAACATAGAAAATGATAGGAAAATAGAAAGGCCATGTCATACTCACGAAGAACGGATGCCCTCTACCTTTAAGTTGCAAAAAATTCTCGATGACTAACATGATTAGTTTAATGAAAGGATAAATATTTAGCCATTAAACCCCTATCTCCAATATCAATCACGAAAGGTGAATCATAAAGGTCTTTGAATCCATGTGATGATTACACACAAATGATTTCAACTCTTGCCTCCTTATCTATCCAATGTATTCTCCACAAAGCATAAATATGGTGAAGCAAGCATTTGTCCTTCCAAACTTCATTATGCAATGTGACGAGAACTATAAAGCTTATATGCAAAATTAAATATAGCCCACTTGTACATGCACAACCTCATAACTATCATTAAAAAGGGTACATGTTCATAATGAGGAATGAAGTGCCCATGTAAAGGAGAGATAAGGCTATTTTATTAAGGCATAATTTAACTCTTCTATGTTTTGGATTTTTTTGCCATAATTTGTTAATAGATTTTTTTTGGTGAGATCCTGTTTTTATTATTATTATTAAAAATGAGTTTTTTAATGCATAAATAAATTCAACACCCTAAAAAACTATAAATTATGAAAATTTCATAACTCAAACTTATAATTCTAACATATTTTTGTTAAAAAAAAATACAAAACCTTGAATATTTATACCATAACTTTTATTAACATGATCAAAATTAGAAATAATCTCAGAAAAATATACCCAAAAAAAACCCAAAACCTTGAAGATTCCTATGATGACTTTTATTAATGGGAGATGAAAATTAGAAATTTATAACCAACCTATATCCATCTTAACTCCACATCAATCAAGCACCAAGAGGGATCAAATATCTCGAGGTGCAAACCTCTTTTTTGAGTGCAAAACTTGAGGAAAATCTTGCACCTCAAGAGATTTGATCCCTCTCATCACTTGATAGATTCAAAGTTAAGATGGATCTAGGCTAGTTTTAGTCATGTGTGGCCAAGGAAAATCTATGGAACATATGCTTAATTGTAACAACATCTTTCGAGAAAAATTCACGTAAGAGATAATCTCGCTAAGGCGTTTCGAACCATCTAGTGTGGTTCATCTTTAGGACTTTATCAATAATTAATTTTATCAATAATATGTAAATACATCTAATATTAATATAATCATTTTAAATATGCTAAATATGTTTGAGATTTATCTCGTCATTTTAATTTTAAAGTTGTTTAGTTACCTTAGTTTGTTGAGATGATAAATATTGTTAATAACTTTAATGATGAAAAATGATGAAATAAAAGTTTTGAATGCAAAGTGACAATGTAATAATGTTGAATGATAGAATATGTGAATAACAAGAATGTAGTCAATTACAAATAATATTCATTGTGATCAATCTCAAACTATTTTCTTGTACTATTCTTATTGTCACCCTTGTTAGTTTTGTCATCTTTTCATATTCATTATATGAAAATGACAGTTGAAATCGGAAACCATTTAAATCTTTAGCTCGAGTTGTTGTAGTAAACATCATACCTTGTCTCTCTTGCTCTCCAATATTAATAGGTTGAATTACTATAACACAAAAATCAATGTACATTGTCAATATATTTTTGTGCTTACACTGAAATCAATGCATTTAGTGCAAGCAATCAAACAGGATTAGAAATCATCTACAATGAAATCAATGCATCTAGTGTAAGAAATCACACACACACATATATTATTATATATATCTTATATATAGATATATATTATAATATATAATATATATATATATATATCAACATCTACACTGATTTCAGTGCATTTGTGAAGTAATCAACTTTATTATTTATTTATTATTATTATTTTTCTTTTCTGAATAAGACTAATTCTATTAACAAAGAAAGGAGATACAATTACAACGTGACCGAAGTCAAACACCAGAAAACCACTAAACTGTTTGCCTTACAAACTTGCCCAAAGGTGAAGGTTGCACTGCAAAAAGATGAGGCTTGGGTGAACGAACTAGTCATGAGGAGGCTCTTCCTCGATATGACACCAACCATAATCTGGCAAATCCCCTGCTTGAGCCGCATTCTGAACAGAGGGGATAGGGTCAGCCATCACCACATCCTGAGCGCTGCGAACCTGTACATTCAAATCCTGTCGAGGTGCATTTCCAACCTCCAGCTGGAGGGAAGAAGATGGAGCAGAGATTGCCCCCGAGCCCCTCAGATGGGTACCAAAGTATTCTGTTTGATTGTCTTCATGGAAAACCACCGAGAAATGAGCAGTTATCCTAGGCCGATTCATAGTTCTATTAAAGGTAAAGATAGCAGAGCCAGATATGGAAGGAGGCCCATGGCGGTAGCTGGTGGAATGGAGCCACCCTCTCCCACTACGGGTGCAGGGGCGGTGGCCTACAAGCAACTCACTGGAAAGGGAAGGCGAGTCAGAGGACGAACTGGTAAGCGCACACCTCTGCTGGCCTCTACGGTACCCTATTCTTTGGCGTAAACGAGGCATCTAGGATAGAGCAACAGCGGGAATCCAGGAAAGCGGAGCAACAACAAGAACCAGGGAGTGGCACCAGCTTTGCTTACAGAATGGACAAACTCTATAGCAGATACCCAAATTCCAGGAAGGGAGCCAGCGGTAAATCTGAATCCACTTTGCCAGGAGAGCAAAGCTGAGCTCTAAAAAAATCCCTTCCTACGACAGAGCCAACATCCCACCACCCGAAACCAGAAACGAGACCATAGATAAGGAGATGAATCATAGAGACAAAGACATGAAAACAATAGCTCGAAATTCCAGAAAGGAATGAGAGGAGGAACAGAGTCTGCTCCGCCAAGAGGGTCGAGCCAAGTGACAAAGGAGCCTTCCCCCGCAAGTTCCGAGAGACCTTAGGAATGACCAGGTTCCCCTCAGGCGACCAAAAATCATAAGTGGGACCAGAGGCAAGAGAGTAAATCAAATGAAACAGCAATGTCGAATTCATCGCATCCCCGAGACATCTCCTGGCCTTATCCTCCTTTGGCACGCCTTGGGAGGCTCCTTCCATAACTTTCACGGTGATGAACCTCGCCTTCTGTTGCAGGCGGGAGCGTGCAAAGGGATAAACCATAGCATTGGACATGATGTGAGAGCCGAATCCTCTGGAATGAGAGCCGATAAACCAAACTCTGCGCGCATGCCATGCGTCAACTGCCTTACCATTCTTTAACACTCTGTACTGGGTGGGCAGGTGGTGCTCTGCCTCGCCCCACCCCTGTCCCGTCGAATTTAAGGCCACCTCAAACACCTGCATCCAGGAAAGTAATCAAATATTATTAGAAATCAACATCTACACTAAGATCAATGCATCTAGTGCAAGCAATCAAATAGGATTGTAAATCACCATCTACACTAAAATCAATTCATCTAGTGCATGAAACCTTCTTCCCTCTCTCCCCCCTACATCTATATCTATATCTCCCTCCATCTCTCCTTATTTTTATCTCTATCTCCCCCCCCCCAAATCACATGCTCTCTCACTCCATATCTATCAATCTCTTTGTCCCTCCCTCCCTA
>APFE030542095.1:112696-155354 GCA_000404065.3 Pinus taeda | reverse complement strand
TATCTATCACTCCCTCCTCCTCCTCTCTCTCTCTCTCTCTCTCTCTCTCTCTCTTTTTCTCTCTCTCTTCCCCTTCTCTCCCACTCTCCCGCCTATATGTCTCTTCCCTCCTGCTATCATCTCTTCTTCTCTCTATCTTCCTTCCTCTCTCTCTCTCCAACTTTCTCTCTCCATGTCTTTCTTCTTACCTCCCTCTCTCTTCCCCTCCATCTCCATCTCTCTTTCTCTACCTCTCTCCACTCTCTCACATCCTCTCTCTCCCATTCTAATCCACGAGGATCCAGGTGGATCTCTAAAAAGTACCAATGGAATGGTAAAAAGGCTCAAAACTCAAAGTGGTAGAATCTGGATAAACTTAGCATCAGATTGGAGTGCTTGTCATCTTGATTCCAATGATGTGAACAACACTCGAATCTGAGCTCATATGAAGAAGTTAGAGCAAGTCAAAGTTCATGTTTGACTTGGATAGGTGGCAGGAGAAGATGATGTGGAAAAACTCTCAGCGAATGGGTAAGCCCCAAGTGGCATGCCACCATTAGCCCTGCATATCGTAGATTGTAGAAGGAAGAGGACGTGGCTTAAGAAAATCAGCCCCAAACAAGTCAGGGTTGCGATGCGATAAATCACAATCATAGATCGCCAAGAGGGAAGAGTTAAAGAATCGTCCCCAGAGCAAGCCAGGTTGCGATGCAATATATCACAATTGCAAAGTCAGGTTGCGATTTGCCATGTCGCAGTCGCAGTTTACAAAGGGAAGTAATCACATAGAGTATCACCCTGGTCCCACTGATTGTGATTTGTGATGATTCTTTTGGACCCAATATATTATGTACTATGGTCCAACAACCTGTCGGGTTCGCCTTTGTCGCAGGCCACTTGTTGTAAGGCACAGGTTTGTCCACCGATGGAAATCGCCGATTGAAAATGTCGATTCAAGCGCCGATGTTAAAAGATGTTGAGATTAATGTGCGGTTAAGGGGTCCTGGAGATTTTTCCATATATGAAAGGTTTGTCACCTGCATGCTATCCCAGGCTCGAAAACCTTGGTGAAGGAATTTCCACTTACTAAACTTGTCATTTGTTCAAGAACTGCTTGGGGATTTAGGAGTTAGCTGATCAAGTGTTTATAATGGACTATTAGCACAGGAAAAAGGGGACACTGGCAGAGTAGTTCAGAAATCACTATGTACAACAGTAACCCGACCTGGCAGTAGGCTGAAACCTTGCCTTGAGCAGCAGGGAGGTTCTGAGAGGGTGAAAAAGCTTCATTTATCTAAATTGGGTGTTTGGATAAGCGATTCTGCACGATTTTTCGCCAAGACGTCAGTGGTGTTGTTTGTCTTTAGAGTTGGGCTCTCCATTTGTCATATATCTTCCAGATTGGAGGTATAAGGGTGTTTATGTAAAATCTGCTTGTACTTCTTCTCTTTTCATATCATTTAATGAATGAAGGCCTCCCACTATTGAGCGATGTGCGGAGATGTAGTCCAAATTGGATGAACTCTGCAATCAAATATCTATGTCTTGATCTCATGCATGATTATGTCTTTTCATATTCATTTTATATGCTTATGTTCCATGGTTTTTAAGTGCTCTGTTATATGTAATTTAATAACGCATCCATAGAAAAAAAATATCCTGGATCAAGTGGTATCAAAGCAGGGCTTAGTTGATGCGAATTGCATGAGTACGCTAACAAAAAATAAGCCTCAAGGACATGCATAACGAAGAGGAGACATGGCAGATGTTGAAGCTTGCTAGGAAGAGAATCGCTCTTGTTGTTGTTAAGAATTGCAAGCGTGAACGACCGAGTGTGCAGCCATGGAGAATGATAAAAAATGCACGACACCTTCCTGAGAATGTCCAAAATGGTGGATATCATGTATAGTGCATATGAGAAGAGAAGAGAGGGGGAGACAAAGAGATTGGAGAGTGATGCGTCATCCACATCTTCCGGTGCTTATGCATCTTTTTCATTGCCTTCTTCGAATGAGGAGATTAACCATAGACTTCAAGAAGAGAATGTTGAATTAAGAAGGTTAATGCGAGAAGAGAAAGAGGAGAAACAGAAGTTGCTACGCCAGTTGCAAGTCAAGGACAAGGCCTTGGAAAAGATGCAACATGACCTTCGTGAGGTAAAAAGTAATTCTTCGACTCCGTGTATTTTTCCTGATGATGATTTCGCCATATTTGAAAACCATACTATAGGATTCCACTCCAAGTTGTTAAGGAGAATGGGGTATGAGGGGCAGGGCCTCAGAAGTAATGTCCAGGGCATCATAAACCCCATCAAAGTAGAGGAATTACCCCATCGGGCATGAGTTGGGTATGTTAGGAAGGAGGTTGGGGAATGCACCAAAACAACTAGCGAACCACCAATGATAGATGATGAGAAGCCCTCATTAGTTCTTTCCAAATTGACAATGGAGGTAAAAGATGTTGATTTCTCTTCAGTTTCATCTTCGCGTGATATAATTTCTGTTGTAGCTATGGAAGTACCCATTACAGGAACAAACATGAGACTCCTTGCTGAGATGAGGTAAAAGGAAGAAGAAGGACTTGGTGTTAATATCCAAGGCATAACTCAACCATTGGAGGTTGAGCAAAGACCTTGATTCACAAGGTTGGGGTGCACTAAAGGAGAATGCTCAAAGGTGTCAAAAGCTTCCACGACATTGTTGAAATCATCGAGGAAAGAGAATGATGGGAACACATCACCATCATCCCATGGCAATGCCCATTGTAGGGAAAGAGATGAGGCAAGCTCTCATTGCCATGATCATACTAGAGACCAACAAGAAAGGTATAACTAGTCTTGATATGCTAATGTTCATTTTGATTACAACCGTATTGTTAATAATGAACGAAAATCATGGCATAGAAGAACTTGTAGTTTTTGTGGATTGCATAACCATGTGTTTGCTGAGTGTTGGAAAAGTAGTAGCAAGAAAAAGGATGAGGTGTGAAATACCCTCTCAACAATAGGGAAAGAAGAAGGTAAAGCAGATCTGGAGGAAGAAGGCTTATTGTAGTCATTGCGACAGAGGTGGTCATCAAAGAGCCACGTGTTAGAGGCTCCAGCCAGAGCAGCATCGCAAGGACAAATCATCTATCCATGAACTAGGTGAAACAATTTTTCGACTAACAAATGCACCACAAGGAGATGACCCATTCACTTTGATAAGTGAGAGATGGTTCTTCTAGGTGTGTTAGAATGTCATGGCATTATTTTTGACAATCATGTGTTGCATTTTAAACTGTAAAAGTGATGATGTGTTTTCCATCACTTGTTGTAGCAACAATGATGTCTGGCCTTATATTGTGTTGCATTTTAAACTGTGAAAGTGATGATGTGTTTCCATCACTTGTTAAAGAAACAATAGTGTTTGGCATTATTTTTGTAAATCGTGTGTTGCAGCGATGATGTGTTTTCCATCACTTGTTGAAGCAACGATGATGTTTGGCCTTGTATTGATAACTAGAGTATTGTTTCCATTTTTATGTAAACTTGACCACAGAGTATGTGTTATAAAACTCGTGGCAAGTATGGGATGCTTGGCTCATTTTTGGTCATTTAGCAAAACATGTAATTTGCAAGATATTGTATTACAGGTTTTTAGGGGATGCAGGTGTTGGCTCATTGCTTATGGCTCCGAAGGACAAAGGTGAAGGAGAAGGAAGGGTGACCTGTTAGGACACTTGCGATGCAGACAAGGTACATAGAAGTTGCAGATTATTTAATGCTTTTGGAGGACCAAAAGCTTCTCTTAGTGGGGAGGATTGATCCAGGATGATCCAACTGGATCTCTAAACAGTGCCAGTTGCATGGTAAAAAGGCTCAAAACTCAAAGTGGCATAATCTGGATAAACTTAGCATAAGATCGAAGTGTTCGCCATCCTAATTCCAACAATGTGAATGACACCTGAATCCGAGCTCATATGAAGAAGTTGGAGTAATTCAAAGTTCATGTTTGACTTGGATAGGTGGCATGAGAAGAAGATGTGGTAGAACTCCCAACGAATGGGGAAGCGTCAAGTGGCAGGCTGCCATTAGTGCCGCATATCATAGATCGCAAAAGGAAGAGGTTGTAGTTTAAGAAAACTGGCCCCAAACAAGTCAGGGTTGTGATGTGATAAATCGCAATCGCAGATCGAAAGGAGGGAATAGTTAAAGAATCGGCCATGGAGCAAGCCAGGTTGCGATGCGATATATCGCAATCGCAAATTCAAGTTGTGATATCACAATTGCAATTGACAAAGGGAAGCAGTCACATAGAGTACCAACCCAATCTTACCGATTGTGATTTGCGAAGATTACTCTGGACCCGATATATTATGTACTATGGTATAACAACCCATCATGTCCGCCTTTATCGTAAACCACTTGTTGTAAAGAAATGGGTATGTCCGCCGATTGAAAATGCCGATTCAAGCGCCGATGTTAAAAGATGTTGGGATTAATGTGCGGTTAAGAGGTTTTGGAGGTTTTTCTATATATGAAAGGTTTGTCACCCGCATGCTATCCCAGGCCCGAGAACCTTGGTGAAGGAACCATTGCTTGCTAAACTTGTCATTTGTTTAAGAAATGCCCGGGGATTGAGGAGTTAGCCGCTCAAGTATATATATTGGACTATTAGCACATGAAAAAGGGGACACTGACATAGTAGTTTAGAAATCAGTGTGTACAACAATAACCCGACCTAGCAGTGGGCTGAAACCTCGCCTTGAGTAGCAGGGAGGTTCTGAGAGGGCACAAAAGCTTCATTTCTCCAAAGTGAGTGTTCGGATAATCGATTCTACATGATTTTTCGCTAGGAAGTCAGTGGTGTTGTCTGTCTCTAGAGGCAGGCTCTCCATTTGTCATCTATCTTCCAAATTGGAGGTATAAGGGTGTTTATGTAAAATATTCTTGTACTTCTTCTCTTTTCATGCCATTTAATGAATGAAGGCCTCCCACTATTGAGCAAGGCCAAAAGATGTAGTCCAAATTGGATGAACTCCGTAATCAAATCTTTATGTCTTGATCTCATGTTTGATTATGTATTTTCATCTTTGCTTTATATGTCTATGTTCCATGGTTTTTAAGTGCTCTATTATATGTAATTTAATAACGCGTCCATAGCAAAAAAAATCCCAGACCACTTTCTCTCCCACCTCTCCCTCTCTCTCTTTCTCTTCACCCTCAAAATCTATTACTATATGTCTCTCTCTCCCCTTCTCTCCATCTCTCCTTCTTTGTTTTATTATCTCACCCCAAATGTACACACTCTCTCTCCACTTCTCACTCTCTGTGTCTTTCTTCTTCCCTCCCTCTCTCCCCCTCCAACTCCATCTCTCTATCCCTCGCTCTCTCCTCCTCTCTCTCAAGTCCTCTCTCTCGTACTTCCTCTCTCTCCTTTTCTCTCCTACCTCCCTCTTTCTCCCCCCATCTCTCTCTCTCTCCCCCCTCCAACCCTCTGTCTTCCTCTCTCTCTCTTTTTCCCCTCCAATCCTCTCTCTTCCCCCATCTCTCTCCAACTGTGTTACTATATCCCTCCCTTTCTCTTTCTCTCTCCTTCTCTCCCCCCTTGTCTCCATCTCTTCTTATTTATCTCTTTATCTCACCCCTAAACATACACACTCTCTCTCCATCTCTCCCTTGTCACTCCCTCTCTCTCTCCACTTCTCACTCTATATGTATTTCTTCTTCCATCCCTCTCTACCCCTCAAACTCCATCTCTCTATCCCTCCCTCCCTCCTCTCTCTCCCTTTCTCTCCTGCCTTCCTCTTTCTCTCTCTCCCCCGTCCTTCCTCTCTCTTCCCCCATCTTCTTCTTTCTCTCTCATCTCTCTCCTTCCCTCCAATATCCACTGTCTTCCCCTCCTCTCTCTCCCACCTCCATATTTATGTCTCCCTCCTCTCTCTTCCGCCTCCATATTTATGTCTTCCTCTCCCTCTATTACCCTTCTCTACCTCTTTCAGTCCTCTCCCTCTCTCTCTCTTCATTCATCCTCTCCCCTTTCCTTTAGTTTATCTTGATCTCTCTCTTGTCACTCCCCCTATCTCTCCACCTCTATCACTCTATGTCTGTGTTCTTCCCTCCCATATATGTCTAGAGTTAATATATGTATAATGATATATTAATATATACTATAATATAACAAATTTAATATTGTATTAATCCAAAGTTATTAAATTGACTAATATTAATGTTATAATATATTAATATGAATATTATATTTAATAATAATATTAATATGAGGGTTAATAATGTTTTTTTTGCATTGTATTAATAATAATTTGGTCCACGGTATTTAGCAAATAGGCCTGGTATATAATTAGACATTGATTTATAACCGTATTTGATATATTTTTATTTATTTACCATACGTCTTTTATAAATATGGTATTTGGCCCATGGTATTAATAATAATTTGTCCCATGGTGTTTGGCCCACATGCTTCACCTGAATAAAACATATTTTTTGAGTTTTGTAAATATAAAGAGATGTATGGAGTAAATATAAAAATAGGTTTTATTTATTACTGTACCTCTAGTTTATTTATATTTTTATTTATTTACCATATCTTTGGAGTAAGTATAAAAATAGGTTTGATTTATTGACCATACCTTTGATTTATTTATATATTTTATTTATTTAACGTACCTCTTATTTTTTGTAAGTTAATGTTCTATTCATATAGGAAAAAAGGAGTACATTCGTTGGTTCAAAAACATGTGGCCTCACCCTGACCATTTGTTGAACAAAATTTGCACCAGATGAGAAAAATACAAAAGGGAAACTAGGGACATTGTCCATAAACGATAGGGCCAGAGGCACCAAAATACAGATAAAACATAAAAAACACCAAAGAGCATACTAGTCGTCCGATGTGATAGAGGTAGGGTTGTCCGGGGTTGTTCCTAGAGGAGGTGGAGGACGAAAGTCACACTCAATGTGCCCTTCAAAGTGTGCCAACCAAGTCTCTAGCTTTTTTACTTTCTCCGTTAGTTGATTTTGGCCTCACCAAACTACCATCAATCTCTCCCGGACTTGGCACTAAAAATAGTGCATTCAGTCCAACATTGCCATCTGCTCTGCATGCTCCTCACGACAGAATCTCTTAGATGTGTCCACTCTTTCCATTAGGCTATTAATAAGTGCTCAACAGTTCTCCAAGTGGCAATTCTAGATACCCTGCCCTTCATTCACTTCAGCTCGACCAGACCCACGATTCCCCTTGCCACCCCGACGAATTGACTTTTGAACCCGCATACCACCACCCCTACTGGCACCTCGTTTACCTTCTCCATGACTTCCATGCACTCCCACACTAGCCAACTGCATTTGTCCAACGATCTTGCCACCTCGGCGGGGAGCCCTAGTAGTAATTGTTGAGTCTGCCACACCCGTAGGGCCAAGGGTGGTTGGGGAGGGGGAACGCCCATGCCACGTAGGGGGTTTCATAATTCGTAGAGATGGCGAGCCACCGTGTTCAAAATCCATAGGCGAGACCCCCCCACAAGAGAAACCAAACACCATTGTCAGAGGAACCAAATTCCACCACCCACCACACGAGAGAAACACAATACCACTGCCCACTACCTAAAAAATACCACCACCAACAGAGAAACCAAATACTATCGCCCAACGCACTAGCACATACAATTGAAAGAAAAATGAAGACAAAGTAGTTGGCACTTGAGCACAACTTCCCATAAGGTGACGACCAACCTCTGAATTCGCCTCGCAGAGACCACCCACCAATCTGCCAAACATCGTTGCACCCATGCCAGAGGTCACGAAATTGGAAATTGAAAGTAGTTTTCCGCCACCACCCACGAAGTTTCCCATGTTGTTGGTTCCAACTTCCACTTCTAACCCAAGCAAACAAGCTTACCATAAGTCAAGAGGAAATGGAATGGAAGAGGTATTGCCACACCCACAAGCTAAGCATGTGCGACGAGCGATAGAGGGGTGGCGAACTTCGGTTAAGGGTGACGAGCCGAGTTGTGATGACAAGCGAGTGCGTTCGGTTAAACGCGCCTCAATGAGTGTGCTACGACAAGTTGCAATGAGCTACTTGAAGGGTCAAAAACCCAAAAAGGGAAAATCGGCCAAGTATGGGACCAAGTGCGACAAGTTTATAGAAGTGTTGAAAAACCGACTCGCCCGTGGGCCGATGTGTGGAAGTGACGAGTTGGGTGAACGAAGCATATTTTGATATTTTATGAGGCAACTTGTATGGTTGGCCTGGGTAGGCCAACCTACCTTAGCTTTTGGGGGTAGGGTATATATTGGTGGTGACCTTGGTGGAGTAAGGCATGAAATCAAATCATTCATCCAATAAGCAAGTTCAAGGATGCATTACTTGGACGAACAAAAGGGTGATCGAACAAAGGATGACAAAGTACAGATGGACCGTGGGTTGTAGTACTAAGCCGAGGATGAGTTGCAGGTTTCGGGTGAAGTTCGGGAGTAGATGAGCCGCAGGGTGGGCGACCTTGCCCGCGGATGAGCTACACTGGGCGCGACTTCCGGACGAGTTGCAGAGGGCGACACAGTTGGTGGGCGACCCTGCCCACGGATGAGCTGCAGTGGGCATGACCACCGGGTGAGCCGTGGAAGGTGAACACGGGGTTGGGGGATCTGACCCACAGACGAGTTGCGGTTGGGAAACACGGTGTGGACACCTCTACCCGCGGACGAGTTGTGGATTGGGCGAATAGTGTGGGCTCTCCTACATGAGTGAGCTACGGACAATGACATGGTTAGGCACGATTTCCTGAATGAGCATGGAGGACGACAAGAAGGGTGGGTTCCCCTGCCCAACAACGATCTATGGAAGGCGACACGAAGGTGGATGCCTTTGCCCGAATGAGCTGCACGATACGATAGAGCGTGGGCTCTGTTGAACGAAAGGGCAACCTGACTCGGTGAGGTGGGTGATCCTGAACAAGGAGGCCAAGCTGCTGATTTTGACACTTTGTCCAGGTGAATTTTGGGGTTCTTGGTGAAGATTGAATTTGTAAAGATACTTGTAAAAGTTGTATTATCATTATTATCACTGGGAAAACTCTAATATGGGAGTTTCCCCTTCCATTAAAAGAAAGTTATTCGCTGTGCATATTTATATGATGATGATGAATGTTATTTCCACTGTCTAAAATGATGAATGCTTAGTAGAGTTACAGAAAAATAACTAAGTGTTGAATGTTATGCGTAGCCCACACTCATTATTACTGATGAAAAGAAAGTGGGTAGTGTTGTCGCACCTGCCTATGTGCGGTTGAAAGATCACTGCTAGGATAGGGGCGTGACAATTGGTATTAGAGGCCTGATTCAGAATGAATCGAGAGGTGAAGCAGATATCTCTTGGTAACAGGTATCAGACTTTCCCTAGGGCTTTGGAAAGTTCGACAGGGACAAGTGAAGGGTCAAGTTGAATGATAGGATAAGTTTATGGTCTCAACGAGATCACAAGCGAAGCTAATGGCAGATCAAGCGGAAGAACCTCAAGTTATGACGGGGGAATCTAGTAGGGATGCCGAGCCAGATTTTATGGACAGAGTAGTGGATATAATGGAGGAATTAACTTCTGATATAACTTCGGTAAAGGCTGAATATATCGAGCATCAGGATATGATAACAACGTTGCAGGAAGAGCACACGAAGTTGAAGGAATATTTTGAAGACCTTAAAATCCGATACGAGTATACATAACGGATGTATGCACAAACAGAGAAAGAAGTCAAGGACATTGGAACTGCAAGGAATCAAGGTTTGGCAAAAATCTCAAAGTTGCAGAAGGAACTTGACGATGCTCAAAATGAGATGGTTGTTTTGAAGAAAGCAGTTGGGCAAGGTTATGTTGGAGGAGTTTCCCATGTGAAGGCCAAAGAACTCGAATCTTATGATGGGATGAGGAGTGCGAAAGCTCTTGGAAATTTCTTACGGGATATGGAGAAATACTTGGAGTGTTTGGGTATACCTAGTGATGAGGCCAAAGTGAAGGTAGCTGCTCAATTCTTTGTGAAAGATGCTAAGATGTGGTGGCGAAGAAAGATGGATCAGATTGCCAGTGGTGATGTTGCGGAAATCATTTCGTGGGATGACATGAAGAAAGCTTTGCAGACTCATTCAGTCCACAAGATGAGACTTGGGATGCAAGGACAGAGATAAAATATATGAAGAAAACAGGAGCCTACAAGCATATCAACGAGAGTTCTCAAGTGCGACCTTGGAGTTACCTGATATGGCAGAGAAAGACAAGGTATTCAATTTTATCATAGGATTGAAACCTTGGGCACACAATGAGGTGAAGAGGCAGAAGATCAAGACACTAGAATAAGCATTTGTAGCAGTTGATCACTTGGTAGAACATTATGATGAAGGAACCGAAGAACAAAAGAAAAAAACAGATAAGCTGAAAGAAAATTCTACGAAAGAAGAGCCTTCTAGATCGAATGACAAGTCGAAGACGAAGAAGCCTCTTAAGTGTTGAATTTGTGAAGAACCACATGCGGTGAAGAATTGTCCTTCAAGACCAAAAGTGACAATGATAGTACAAGCTGATAAGAAGAAGAAGAAAGAAGAAACTTTCGTTGGAGTGATGCAGATTTTGGGAGTTACGGTAGCTACGGAAGCGGTCTCACGACAAGATCCTGAAAGGAATAAGTTGGAGTACGTGGAGATGAATATTGGGAAAGGCATTGTTCTCACAATGGTGGATAGTGGTGCAACTCATAACTTCATTAGCGAAGATACTGTAAGGAAGATTGGGCTGAAATTTATACTAGTTCAAGAACAATTGAAAGCAGTGAATTCTCCACCAGATTCAGTGATCAGTGTAGCTGAGAAGGTTGATGTGAGCATAGGTGAATGGATTGGGAAAGTCGAATTCACAATTGTGCGGATAGATGACTATGAAGTTGTACGAGGTATGGAATTTATGAAACAATTTGAAGCTATGATAGTTCCACGCATGAAGAAGTTGTACATTTACGACAGGCGTGAAGAATAACCTATTGGTGTGCCAACCATAGGAACTACGACAACCAAATGTATGCTGACAACGATGAATGTGGATGAAGTAAAGAGAGATGAGTAGGTCTATAAGAGGTTGTATTGTACAAAGGAAAAAATTATGGAGCTGTCGCAGGTGATTAGAGCATTGTCTGATAATATCTTGGATTTATCAAGCAGACTAGAAACAATGGAGAAAGATGGAGATGCTAGAGCCGAGATTCAGATGGAAAGCCATGAAGCATATTTGTGGAGATTAGAGGTGGAAGATCTTGACAGATGGATTGAGCTAATATATGAGTAAGAGGGAGAGCCTGGCCTCCACTTCCTCCCTCTCTTCTTAGACTAACATGAGGATGAGGCTCATTGTTAGTTGCTCATGGCAGTGAGTCTCCAATATTTTAAGCAGATATTTGGGGTGAGATGGACACGATTGGTAGCAGTGTGTAGAGACGAGTCATGATGATGTAGGAGCATGCGTTCTTATGGAGGCGATGTACAGTTGGATTAGCTACCCAACTAGTCACCAAATATATATTATATATATATATAATATATATATATATATATATATATATTAATATATATATATATATATATATATATATATATATATTATATATATATATATATATATATATATATGGATTTGCTGTCTTAGCGGTGGTGGTTGTTGAGATGGATTTGTCGATGACGACAACTGTTTAAAGTGGGGGAGTATGTCATGTCCACGAGCTGAGCATGTGTGACGAGTGATGACGGGGTGGCGCACTTCGGTTAAAGATGACGACAAGCAGGTGTGCTTGGTTAAATGCGCCCCGACGAGTGTGCAACAAGTTGCTTGGAGGGTTGAAAAACCGAAAAGGGAAAATCAGCTAAGTATGGGAGCGAGTGCGATGAGTTTATATAAGTGTCGAAAAACCGACGAATCGGTGGGCCGACATGCAGAAGCGACGAGTTGGATGAACCAACGCATATTTTGATATTTTATGAGGCAACTTATATGGTCGGCCTGGGTAGGTTGACCCACCTTAGCTCTTGGAGGTAGCGTATATGTTGGTGGCGACCTTGGTGGAGTAAGGCATGAAATCCAATCAGTCATCCAACAAGCAAGTGCAAGGACACATTACTTAGACAAGAAAAAGGGTGAGCGAATAAAGGAGTGCGAAGCATAGATGGATCGAGGGCCATAGTACTAAGACGAGGACAAGTTGCAGGTTTTGGGTGAAGTTCGGGTGCGGACGAGTCGCAGATGGGCGACCCTGCCTGCAAACGAGCTGCAGTGGGTGACTCTGCCCGTAGACGAGTTGTAGTGGGCATGACTGCTGGACGAGTTACGGAGGGCGACCTTGCTCGCGGACGAGCTGTAGTGGGTGCGACCACTGGGTGAGTCATGGAAGGCGAACACGGGGTTGGGCGCTCCGACCCGTGGACGAGTTGTAGTTGGGTGACATAGTGTGGGCGCCTTTGCCTGCGGACGAGTTGCGATTGGGCGAATAGTGTGGGCACTCCTACATGAGCGAGTTGTGGACAGTGACACGATTGGGCACAACTGCCTGAACGAGCGCGAAGGATGACACGAAGGGTGGGCGCCCCTGCCCAATGACGAGCTGCGGAGGGCGACACAGAGGTGGGTGCCTCTGCCCGAATGAGCTGCATGACATGATAGAGTGTGGGCACTGCTGAATGGAAGGGCGAGCCAACCCAGTGAGGTGGGTGACCCTGAACGAGCAGGCCGAGTTGCTGATTTTGACAGTTTGTCAAGGTGAATTTTGGGGTTCTTGGCAAAGATTATATTTGTAAAGATACTTGTAAAAGTTGTATTATTATTATCATTGGGTAGATTCTAATTTGGGAGCTGCCCCTCCCATTAAAAGAAAGTTATACATTGTGCATATTTATATGATGATGATGAATGTTATTTCCACTATGTAAAATGATGAATGCTTAGTAGAGTCACAAAAAAATAACTAAGTGTTGAATGTTAGGCGTAGCCCATACTCATTAGTATTGGTGAAAAGAAATTAGGTAGTGGTGCCACACCTACCTATGTGTGGTTGAAAGATCACCGCCAGGATAGGGGCGTGAGAAGTCTCGTCCTACCGGCTTCCATCCTTATGCACACAAACAATAACGAAGAGGCTTTATAACAGGGTCCAGCTTGACACACTACTCCAACAAATGCCCAAGACGAGTACACGCATACCACTCCTACCAAATAACCTCTTGCGACACTTTTGTTTTCTCTCAGGAGGTGACCGCGAGGTCCAGCACTAGAATAGAGCGCAGATACGAATGCTAGGCTCTCTCATCTTCCCACGCCTTAACCGCCACCCCCAAATTCTAATGCGATGTTACTACTCGCACGAGTTGCCAACTTGCCGATATTACTCTTCCCATTACACACGCTTTGGTGAAGGGACTAGAAGGATCGTCCCTTACCCCTACTCCACCTGTATTCACACATGAGGCTCCTCCTCCACGTGTTGCAAGGACCTCACCTCAGTCGGGGATACCGTACCTCTTATTTGAGTGCTCGTAAACTTCTTCATATTTTAAATTTATATTGTGTTTATACATAATAGTAATTAGATTACTTTTTAATGATTAAACATTACATGTTAAATGTTTACATTTACGTTTACGTGAGATCTACCCCCATACTAGTTGTAGAGCGCCTCTCGGCGCAACAATTATGTCAAGAAACAATCATATCTATTTTAAAATAAACCTTAGAAAATTTTAATTTACTTATGAATAATTATTAGATGGATGGTAGAAATTTAATCTCCATATAATATGCTGGATGTAATATCTATCTCTAAATTAGTTATACTCCTAATCAATTTATCACAAATTAATTAATTAAAAAAATTTCATTGAACATTTCATATTGTCATATTAAAAAATAACTTTTCTAAATCTTCAACCCATCGCGAATGGTCCATATCATCGGTCCAATTGAATTTAAAATATGACTTTTCCCTCTGAAGTTTGTCACAATTATATGTTCACAACCCTATAAATTGCTATCATTTCATTCAACGAGAGATCTGGGTTTGATTGCTTAGAAATTTATCCTGGACCTTGATCTTGGTCTGTTTGTTTGGTATTGTATAGGGCTCAAAAGAGAACTGGATGATTTGCGAAAGGTTGTCATTCAGTTCCGCCGGAGGCATACAGTAAAGATCACTGTTTTGAGGGTTTAGTAATGGGTAAGGAAATGGTTTTTGGAGTTCGATATTGTTCTGTCTGCCCGGTATTGCATATTGCCTTCTAGAGAACTGGATGATTTGCGAATGGTTGTCATTCAGTTCCGTTGGGGGCATACAGTAAAGATCGCTGTTGGAACTTGTTCTTCAAGGATTCGAATGCTCTGTGTCGCTCTCCATAGACGGTTCCAACCACATAGGTTATCTTTATACTGCAACAAAGAGCTATAATGCTTTGTGTGTGTCCAATATGTGTTTTATTCTGCAAATAAACTATTATTATCGTCTTTTACCTTTCTTGTCCATTATTTCATTATGGCAGCCTAAAGAGCACAACCCTTTTGCAGGTTTATACTTCAATGTTT
The DNA here is from genome assembly GCA_000404065.3 of Pinus taeda. Classification (NCBI taxonomy): domain Eukaryota; kingdom Viridiplantae; phylum Streptophyta; class Pinopsida; order Pinales; family Pinaceae; genus Pinus; species Pinus taeda. The sequence continues at coordinate 140,772 of APFE030542095.1, read as the reverse complement.
TTTATGTTGTTTTTGTTTTTTTTTTTCAAACATCTGTATTTTCCCATTCTGGTTGCTCCATTAGGGTTTTTTTTTAATCTTGTATTTTAATTTTTGGTTTCTGGATTGGTCTTGCTTTTAAAATACATTTATTTATTTTCTTCTTTCTTTGCACGGAAAAGGCTTGAGAAATCTGTATTTTGCATTTTTAATACGTTTATTTTGTTTTCTTTCTCTATATGGGCTTATACACGGAAAAAAAGATTAGGAAATCTCTATTTTGTCATCTAGGGTTAATTTCTTTGGGATTAGGAAATCTCTATTTTGTCATCTAGGGTTAATTTCTTTGGGGTTATCATTGCATTAACTGCTATTTAAAACGATTCTTCCATTTTCCCATGTCCAAGATTTGACCTCTTTGTTTGGCCTGTGTTTTTTCATGAGGTATTCCGCATCTTTATTTTGTCAAGTTGACCTGCATTATGAGTGTTGAGTTAATAGGATAATGGCTAGAGCGATGTTGGGTGTCCCAGCGATCTTTCATTTCTGATATGCAATGTAACGTGTCTTTTAACACTTCGTATGTGGTTTCCTGCCAGCTATTCAGGCCACATTTATAACATGGTCTGGTTATTCTGAAACTGTCTGATTTAAATGTTTCCTTTCCAACCCTCGGTCAGATAAACTTGATTTGCAAACCCAGATTTGCCTTTATACATTTAGGTTGTTATCTTTGCTGGTTATTTAAACCACACTTACGATATGGCTGTGTCATTCTGGTCATATTGGAAGCATGCAGGTAATTTGATTTGATTTAGAAGTTAGGTATCTACTTCCTAACCCTGGATCAAAGATAGTTGATAGTGTTAAAGATGTCTTGCATGGCTTGCATCTGTGCATTTCTGTACTACTGTCGTTAATATGCTGTTATTTGGAGGCTGGCAAGATCAGCATAACTATGAATTGGTTTTCACTTTTTGATCGGCCAAAGTTGTGTTGATCCTTTGTTCTTGAGAATTTCGTTTTTTGATATTGGTCTGTCAGGACAGAGCTTGGTTTTGGCTTTAATGGCAGTCCTTTGAGGTCAGCCACTGAGGTTTGTTCTAGTGTATGTACGAGGCAGCGGCTATAATTCGAATAGGGGCATGCTTATGTTAGAAGGCTGTGCTGTTACCCATAATAATAGGAACATGATTGAATCTCTCACTAAATTGTTTTTAAACAAAATATTTACGTCAACAAAGAGTTTCAGCTATCTTTCATGGTATGTGTCTGTCATATGCATTTTATGTAACGGTGGAACATTGTTCCCTCATTCTGGTAGAGATAGGAGTGATGAGTGTTTTTCTATGATGCTGATATTGTTAGGGAACCATTGTTTAAACTCTGCTGAAAACTCGAGATTAAATTGGTCAAAGTAACTTAAGTTTCTCAAACTAACATAAATTGCAGAAATCTGCCAGTAAATGTACCAGTTTTTGGCTTTGTAAAGTTATGTGCAAAGGTTTTAGTGATTATTAACAATAGGTAAATTGCAGAAAGCTGCCAGTAAATGTACCAATTTTTAGGCTTTGTAAAGTTTGGTTTTAGTGATTATTAACAATAGGTCCAGCCTAACCTTGATGAATTTTGAAGTTTCACATAATGGTAAAAATATTTCACTAAAATATATCATTTTTGAGTCTCTTCACTAAAAGACTGCAATTGACACGACAGAAGGAATTCCAAGCTACTCGAGGTATAATAATAGAACACTTGTTTGGGGATGCTGAAATACAGAGTAAGAAGAAACCTGTATGAGCAGAAATAAGAGGCAAGATACATACAAAGAGATCCCAAACATAAATAAACAAATTGAGATTTTTGCAAAAATTGGCACTTGTTCAATTGAGCATTCAGAATAATACATATTGAAATACTACCAAATTTGAAATATTGAAATATTAACTGCCACTGCAATTGCTGGAGAGTGTTAATTCATGTAGGCTATACGGATGTATTGGATTTCTTTGACCTTGTGGTCAATGTAATCCTCATATGAAATGAAGGGTCCAATGTTAATGCACTTTTGGATAGCTTATCACTTGTTTTGTTGTAATTTATATATGTGTTGGAATTTGAGGTCTTTTAAAATTTAGTTTTGCTTCATTTTTTAGCTTCCATGCTCATTTTAAGATTTGTATTTGTATTTGTCCCAGGACCAATCTATGACACTATACCACAATCAATTTTGTATTTGTCCCTTGACCAATGCCAATTTGGATTGGATAAATATGTTTGCATTCTCTTTGGTAGATTTGTCAAAGAAACCAATAGGAAGGTAGCTTTGTCAACAAAACCAATAGCAAGGTCTTGGGAGATAATTGGAAATTGGGTTCTTGAGATTTTTGATTTTTGTTGTGAGAGGTAGTACTTGAAGAGGGAGTTGATGTTGTGAGAGGTAGTACTTGAAGAGGGAGTTGAGGAGCTTGTATTTCTTTGCTTAGAAAAATCACAATTCTTCAAATGGGGTTTGGCCCGAGTCTTCCAATGCTTAGGATATGTAGAACAACCATTCAAATATTGTGGGTAGAAATCCATTTTACTAATAAATGGCCAATCAATTCTTTATGCTAGTCTACATAAAACACATCCATTTAGACCCACAAAACCTCTTTTTTTGTAAGTTATCTGAAGTTCAAATTTTGTTGTGAAGGACCAACCAAGATAAACATTTTAACTTGTTGGGAATGTGCCATTTCTAGATACACTTACTACACCATTTGTCATTTTCTTCAAACCTCAATATGAGTTATTGCTTCATAGGTAGAGCATGCTCTATTTTCCTAGATTAGAAATTGTTGCTCTAGACTAGAGAATCCTTGGAATTGCATAATCTCACCCCATTGAGATTTATCTCTTTAGTGAATGAATCCCATTCTAAAATAAGTGGGCTAGGCATACCTAATGTGAATTGTATAGTCCCTTGAAATGTAAACAATCTCTTAAATTAGAGGACAACTTGTATACTTGACCATCACTTATGAATGTGTCCTTGTCAAGGGGATGACTTGCTTTCCATCACCTACTTTCCAAATTGGCCATTTATAGAGAAATGGGAAGGGGGCCATGGGTGCTTTTGGACTATGGAGCCTCTTTTGGCAGCTTTATTGGCTTGTCCTCTAATCTAGTCCACCATTGACAAATTGCTTATATTTTCCTTTCATAATTTGACTCTAAAGCCCCTCATCAAATAGACTTCTCCATAGTTTTTTAAAAGCCTTAACAAACTAGGTTAGATTTTAAATTCCCCAACCTCTTGGATTTTTTGGGATATACACTGATGACTAGTTGGCAATATGTACACCCTTATTGTTTTTTTGTAGCCCATAGAAGATTGAATAACAGTTGTTTGATGGAATTGAGGATAATAATGGGCTCTAATAAACAATAATGCTTTCCAAGATAGATTTAGCTAGAATCATTTTGCCTCCAACTCACAACCAATTTTAACACTTTTTATCATCCACATCCAATCATCTTTATGATAGTAATTTTGTTTGAGAAAGAAACCTAGATGCTTATACCATTTTCGAAAGAAACAATTAGTAATGACAAGAAAGATTGAATCTCTAAGAAGATGTTTTGGTTGGCAACAAAATGATGGAAGGAGTATTTTTTAAGATTGATCTCCATTATGGTAGCATTACAATAAGAGGTTAATGATTTTCTTGAACCTATGAGTAGTACATCATCCACGAAAAGTAGGTGGGTAATGTATTATTTTTGGCATATTTTAATGCCCTTCATATTGCCATCTTGTTTTCCTTATAGTAGGAGGTGACTTAATCCTTCCATCACAATTAAAAACAATAGAGGTGACAACATACATCCTTGCCTAAGCCCTTAAGAGTAGGTGGATTTGTTGGAGGGTGAGCCATTGATTAGGATGGAAAAATTGGTTGAGGAGACACAACCCATGATTGAGTTTGTAACATTTAGGCTGACTCCAATTTGTAGTAGAACAAGTCTAAGAAAGGTCAAGTTAACTTTGTCAAAAGCTTTGTTAAGGTTCATGTTGAGAACACCTTTTTTGTTTTTTGGACTTAATAGAATGGATGATTTCTTGTGTAGTGCTTATGGCATTATGAATATGCCTATTAGTTGGAAATCCAAATTGATTTGGGGACATCTTTTTAGCTAGAAGCCTCTTGATCATGTTAGAGATTGAGATTATTTTATATAGTAGGTTGCATAGGGAAATGGGCTTGAAGTCCAAGATCAAACACTTGAAGCCCATTTCCCATTTCATTTCTTTCATATTTTATATCATTTTTTGATATCATAGATAATCTCCTAACATAAGGGAATGACAATAATATTCTAGCCCCAACACAACAAAAGTTTCAAAGAGATGAGTGCTATATAATTATTTGATCCCTTGCCTAAATTGATCTTTGACTTTAGAAAATGTTGTTAATTTAGGAATATAATGAGCCCTCCATTACATATTCCTTCCATTACATATTCCTTCCCTTGAAGGGGCTCCATCAAACTAATAGATCTAAAGGATTTGTGATGTTTTGAGTGACTTGTACAACCTCTTTAAAAGGGAGTAGGGCATAAATTGATCTAGTTTTTGCAACTATGAGATTTGGAGAAGAATTTGAATCCATGTCTTTATTTTGTGAGTGATCTAGATTCCCCATCAAATCAAAAGACAGATGTTTCTATTACCCTCATTGCCTCCCAACAATATCTTTAAGCTTCCTAAAAGCTTTCTCCACAATACTAGATTGTAGTTTGACATATGCTTGGTTTTATTCTAGATGGATAAAGAGAGGACACATGATAAATAAATGAGCTACAAATTCTTCACCCCTTTTACACAAAACACACCAACTAGGGTCTTCCTTTTTCCTTTTTCTTAAGTTGTCCTAGGTAGGCTCCTTATTCTTGATTAAAAGACGAATTCTAGATTTTGTTGATAAACCAATTTCCAAATAAATTTCCACCACTAAGGCAAGGATGCTTCCAATCACTTTGAAGGATTCAATAGTTGCTTTCCAAATAACAAAGGAATTTGAAACATTTTTATTTGGGTGGTTGATTCAATAGACAATGGACATGGGAGAAAAAGTACTTTCACAAGATGATCGAAATCTCCAATTGAGCTTAGTAGACAAGGTTTTGGTGAAAATAGGTAGATCCTTTAAACCCCACTCGTCTCATGACTTTGGAGGAGCAATCTTTTCCCATGCTATTTGGGGGAGCACATTTTCTTCTTTAGATCTTGCCCACACAACTTTTTGATCGATGTTAGAGTGCCTTTTGGGATCTAGAGAGAGCCATCTAATATATTGGGATAGCTTTTATAATTGCTTGAATTAAAACTAACCTTCTAGCTCTCGACTGCCATTTGAAACTCTAATGTTTGAGGCTCTTCTCCACTTTGGCGAGAAACAACAACTATTCTTGTCTTTTTATATGAATTTGACTTTAAGAAAACGTCCCAAGTATTTGAGGTTGTCTTGGACTTGGTTTGTAGCAAAGGGAAGGAAAGTTTGAACCCTTCTCACCCTTTTAATATTCAAATTGTTGTAGCAATATCTAGTTTTTGTAAGTTAAAATTAAAAAAAATATATATTTTGAGAAAATGTTAAGTTAGGATATGGACAAAAAGAATAAAGAGACAAAAAATGTTAGGGATATTTTGATGAATAAGTCCATATCAAATAAAATGTTAGAATAGATGCCCTAAAAAAGGAAGGCAAAAATAAAATGTTAGATTAGAAAGAAAAGAAAAATAATAAATTTTGTAAGTGTTGCAAATTCAAATGCCACTACTCTTAGTCAATTTTGTTTTTGCAAATAAAAAGTTGTGTGCATATTGTTTAGATGCCACACTAGTTCATATAATTCAATTGTATAGTTTAATCATGATTGGATTAGATTTAAATTGTTTGTTGATAGCTAGCAAATAAAATTGGCTCAACACTTAATCCAAGCCAATGGAAGCAATAAGGGATAGAAGTAGATTAATCATTAAAAGGAAAATGTTGAGTTGCTAGTCTAATTGCAATTGGGTGACTAAGATTGTAAAAAAGTTAGGAAAGTTGAGGGTAGGTAGAAATATGAAATGCAATTGGAGCACAAAGGGATTTTTATCCTAAGTTAGAACATTGGATACATGCGCATATGATGAATGGTTTTAATTAACCATAAATGACCCATATCAATGTTATTTTGTGAATGTTTACACTTTATCTATTCATTCACCCCGACACCCCACACATGTCACATCCATCATAGCTTTTGACCCCACCATCACTTTTTGCCTCATGTTATTAAACCTCATCCATTTTCTTTTTCATTTTGCACATTCCCTTAAGATCTAACGGCCTACATCGCTTCTCGGCCCTCCTTTGCCGTTTGAATGTTATTGGTAGGGGAGGGGTTTGAAGTTGGCAATTTTGGAAACCGCCCTCTGAAATTGCTAACCCTTGCTCCTAGTTTTTGGGATTTAAAATCCCAAACCTCTTACCACTCGAATGTGGTTTTCCATCCATTTGCTTACCACAACTCCTACGTCATTGTCCACCTTTGCTCCCACGTCACTTCCTCTGTCCAATCAGGCTCTGACTATATATGTTTGTTATACATTTAATTTGCCACTCCCGCAAATAAATACTCCTTAAACTTGTTTATCAGTTATGTTGGAGAATTAATGAGGATTTAGATGTTGATTAAACAACCCCGCTCCATTTTATTCATTATAAGCCTTGTTCTTTCATAAAAACCATTACAAAGTGCATTCATGTAACTCAATTGATCACTGGGGATTTCATGCTTACAGTTCAAACGATAATTCACCATTCAAGCAATTATTTTGTCCTGTTTACAAGCAAACCAACATCGAGGTCCGCTTAATTTGTTTTCGGTTAAACTGTTATTCTATTATCACTGTGTTTTAGCCCAATTCTTCCAAATTTTGTCTTTTTCAGCTTGCAATTCAATTAACAGAATGCCTCCTAAGGGGAAAGAAGTTGCAGAAACTCCAAACCCTCATTCATTCACAAGTTGACTTCCATCACACTCCCTTAGTTGACAAAGTTTGTAAAATCAATGAGTCTTTGTTTGTAATTTCATTTGTTTGAATTCTATTGGTGGATCGAGGATCAATTAGTTGATCAAATGGATGAAATATGACTTTGGGACTGCCACCTTCCTCATTACATCTTCCCTTAGATACACAGAACATTTGAATTCGTCAGAAAATGTCATGAATCCTATGACCCCACTCAAAGAACTATTATCTCACCCACAGGAGAAATTTTGTGCTCCATCAATGCTTAGTCCATTGAACAGATGTTGTAGGCCCCAACCATTGTGCCAACCCATCTTTTTTCTCATGAAAGCCTAACATAAGCCTATCAAAAGCTAGATTTCACTAAAATAGATCAAACTCTAGAACTTTTCCTAGTTGTAGATAGCCCTCTGCCTAAAAGAAACCCTCCTTATGATTCATCTATATTCCCAGGCAGAACCAAGCAAATTACCACCATCCTCTCTTATCTTGGTTACTATTCTGATCAACATGTAGATGAAGCCATCATTGGTTTCTTGTTTATCTTTTTTGTTGGTTCCAAACCCATTGTTCGTCTTAACTTTATTCAATTCCTAGTTGAGGCCATTCATGAACAATGTCCACTTCAATATTCAAGTATGCTTCAGTACTTAAATATCTTTTTATCTATTTTCAAGGAGACAAGTTCCCATTCACTTTGCAGAAGCTAGATGAAGAAGGAAATCAACAACCAATGATCTTTTAGACTTCTATGGGAATGAAGGAGAAAGAGCAATTTTCATATCAATAGTTCATATAATTGTTTGTTCATCCAGCGATTAATCTTATGAGCAGCACTTGAGAACCGAGAGTTAGTGATGAAATTGTAAAAGTTTTACAACTAGTTGATCAAGCCACAACATGAGATTGGTTTCTTTACCAAAATTATACATAGATCAGAGTCTTTGGTTGTGAACTTCCACTTGACAAGCTGCCTAAGTACCTCCTCATGAGAATTTTTGCATTAGAATACATCAGGCAGAGGTTTAGTGCAGATGAAGTACCTTTTGTGGCTGCAAAGAAGAAATCACAATTTAAGCTAAAGGCTCAGGTTGGTTTATTCATCTCTAACACTAGAGCAACAGGAGAAGAAGCAGACATGCTACTGAAGGAAATGAAGTTTGGCCTCAGCTTCACTTGGTCTTATGACCCAATGGGAATAATTTCTAGACTCAGAGTTGAAAATAAGTTTACTCTATATCATCACACGATGAGGCTTGAAATTGAGCAATACAAAAATCAGTTAGAATGGAAGGAGAAAACCCGTCAAGAAGTAGAAGAACAGGCAGTTTCTACTTCAAATTTACAAACCCCACTTGCACAAGAAAAGACGTCCAAATGAGGAAGGGAGGAACAGTGATCCCCTACTACTGAAGCATTAAGTTAGGGTTTTAGAATTGTACATAGAAAGAAGAGACCTAGGCTCTCTTTGCAGGTTAGTGCAACTATTGAGTCAAAGAAAACAACATTTGATGGACTTGGAGAAACACTTCTTTTCAAACAGCCTGGTGGACAAACTATTTAGTCTCCCACTCATTCCACCACATCTCGTGAACAACAGGTGATTTAGACTAGTGAAGGTAGTCAGAAGGATAAAGAAGATGACATTTTTCATGTTTTCAGTGAAATTAAGAAGAAGAATGAGGAGTTGAAATTAAACACATACTTAATTTTGGAAACATTCTTCCAGTTCTCAAGCTAGACTTCTTTTAGTCTTTGACTCTGAGAAAGGTAAAATACAAATGGTTTTCTTATAAGCTTAGATTCCACAACACAAGATTGCTGCATATTACCAGAAGCAAACCTCCTTTGAATTTGATGTTAAAGATGTACACCCAAATGACCAAATTGAGATGCACAAACATAGTGGCCAGATGATTACATCTACTTTAACTAACACTGCCATGAATCTGTAAAAAATGCAGGTTGCCTTGGCTAATACATAGTTAGAACTTAAGCTTGAGAAAATTTCCTCATTGGCCAAAGACACCAAGATCAAAGCTTTGGAAGATTTGGTGTCGAAGATGGGATATGATCCCTCTGATATAAAGGTTGCAGAAGAAATTGTCAAGAAGAAAAATACTTAGCTTTTAGCATTTAAGGAAGCTCATCATGGAACAAAATCTACAAATAAAACAGATGGAAGAGCAAATGGAGAAACTTGTCAAAGAGAAAGAGTAAGCTGTAAAAAAGACCAATATTCCAATGGATGTAGTTCCTCTTATAGCTGTCTCTATAACTACAATTTCTGCCTCAAGCACAACAACAACTACAGGAACAACAATAGGAGTTGAACAACTTGTTGAAGTTGTTTAGAATTTGTCTATTCAGACATAGGAAGTGAAGAAATTGCAGGATGAACTAAAGAAATTATAACACATGAAAGCAGTTGCAGACAACTCACATGCAGTTGAGTTGTAGAGGGCAAAAAGTCAAATTGAGGTATTGCAGGAAGAAATCAAAGAATCTTACCTTGGAAATAATTTGGGTTTGGTAAAGAAGATTTTATGGGAAGAAATTACTGAATCAATAAAAAATATCTTGCCTTCTATCAAGATAATATTTGATCAAAAGGACTTGTTGGAGAAAGCTCAGGAAGCTATTGAAAACATCACCAAGGAACTTGAGGACATGCCAAAAGTTGCCACTGAAATAATCAAGTTTCTGAATTTTAAAGACAACTATGAGCTTGAAGAATTACGTATTAATGACAGGACAACAACCATATTGGAAGTGAAGAAGATTATTAGAAAGAAAAATCTCATTTTTCAGTTGGAGGAAAAATGCAGTAGTGCTAGTGTCATAGTTCAACGTTTTTTCAGCAGGTTGGAACCTTTGACCAGCAAGGGTTTGCCCTCTATGCTAGTGATAAATGATAAATTAATGCCTAATGAAGACTATGTCCGAAAACTTACAGAGGTCAGTATCAGTGCAGCTACAGTTTCAAACATAAGAGGTGCAACAACACCAAGGGTTGTGCTGAATGCACTTAGAGATACCTTTTTCATCCTAAATGAAATCAAACATATATTTTTAGTGAAACCCACTTTTACTAAATATACATAAATGGATGAGGTTTATCGAAGGGTAACCAAGTTATCTATCCGAGATAAGTAACGCTGGGAACAATTAATTGATTTACTTGATTGAAAGGAGGATCAAACAACATTCAACATTTCCAGGGACAATGATCAACAACTCAACAACATTCAACCTTTCCAGGGACAATCATCAACAGTTCAACACCAAAACAGTGACAGATCGGCTATTAGTTCATATTCTTGATTTGTATTAATCTATTTTTGTAAATTGTTTAAAATATTTTCTTAGCTCTAAGATTGTATAAATAACTCTCTTTAACGAGTTATTAAGGGTTGCACCCTTGAAGGAACATTTGTAAGCACTAAATGTAATCAGCTTTTCCTGAATCATTAATAGCAAAGCAATGGATTTTGAATTTTGATTCATTACAGTTTCGTATTCCTTGTAAGTTTTCCAGTTTTCATTCACTTTGTTTTCTTCATATTCTTAAGTTTTACAAAGATAACCAAATAGGAGCAGTTGAGTCTCAATTTACTTTTATAAGCTTTCTGAAGTGATTATCTTTAAAGGGAATGAATTATAAAAACTGTTTGTTTAAGTAATTCCCTCTAAATCATAAAATTATTAGTATCTTTGTAATCTTGGGCATATTTTTTCAAACTTTTTGAACATTGTTTGAAGGTTTTCTTACTTATGGATATTTAATTTTCTATTTGAAAACTGCGATAGTCATATCGTCTTTTTGTCTCTACGCATCACCAGATAAGCTAAATCACTATGTGGATTTTAATAGTAGCCCTTTGTTTAATACTAGTATTATTCAAGAAGGTTAGACATCACTATTTTAAATATGTTTCATACATTGGTCCTCCAAAAATTAAAACAAAACCCCCCAAAACAAATATCTTAGATGGCGTTAATGATAGCTGACCATTATCATTTCAAAGATATAACATCAATCTGGGGCCGTTGCCGGGGACTGGAATTTGATTAGTTTTCCTGGGTCAACGATATAAATCCTATTCCTTTAAAGGTGACTAAAGGTCTAGATAGGTTAAATTCCTTCACCTGGCGACTCCACTGTATCAAACTGGCACCTTTTAAGCACACTAGATCCCATTCTGAATCTGACACAGTTACTCCTCTGTCAGATCCAGAAAAACTTATCAGAAAGGCTAGTGCCAAAAGAAGACATCGACCATCTTCTTCTACTTCAGCCTTGCAGTCTGAAGATATATTACAACTTGATCCCTATAGTAACATTCCATCCAATCCAGATTGGACTCATTTATAACCTAGGGTTGCTGAACTTTTAGATAGGGGAGTTGATTTCAAATCAACTTTCCTTATTCATTCACTTGAATTTCATCCATAACCCCACTTCCACTAGGATCACCTAAATCTGAGTCTGACCTGGGTGTTCATTACTTGAATACAAACCTACAAACTTCATATCCCCCACTACTTATTCATTCCCTTCCACTTTTGAACACCCTGAATCTTCTCCTTCTAAACAACCTGAAGGGACCTTTGTTATATATTCAAATCTGCTCGTTGAAACAAAAGAGGATATTCATTCTCAGGTCCACAAGTTAGTTATTAAGACTCCTTTAAGATCTTTCAGGACATCTTCTCCTTCTTTATCCCCTCCACCTCCACATAGTCATTCACCCTACTTATCACCATCATCTTCTTCTTCTATACAAACACCTCATACACCACCTTCTACTATGGCATTCCAACCCATTGTACAGGCAAGATATGCAACTTTAGTTTTACCTCCAAACCTTGATGCTTTCCCTCCTGGATATTTAAAGCACCTTCCTAGGTATAATGGAGAAACTGGTCCCTCAGCTGAAGACCATGTTCAAGCATTTATAGACTTTGCAGATAGCATGAACATAGAACAAAAAAATGTTTACTTGAGGTTGTTTGTTCAGTCTCTTGAGGGAAATGTGAGAACTTGGTTTAAGCAGTTACCTGCAAATTCCATTAGAAATTGGGAAGAGCTAATAAATATATTCAAAAATCAATGGGGAGTGAAGAAAGATGCTCTTTACTTTTTGACTGAGTTTGAAGAACTTAAAAGAAACTTTGGTGAACCTGTCTTTGATTTTATCAAAAGGTTCAACAAACTTTATCAGAAGATGCCCCGTGATTGTAAACCCCTGTAGCAGCAAGCAAATCTATGTTCTCAAAATCCTTTGAAGATGATATTGCTGTAATGTTAAGAGAAAGAACTTCAAGAACTCTTGAAGACATGCAAACTAATGCTATAGAGGTGGAAGCAAATAAGGTTGCCTCAGCCACTTTAAAAGCTAAAGAGGAAAAAGGCCCAAAGAAAACTTAAATCTAGTCAAGAGGCCTCTACTTCCTCTAAGACTAAAATTGAAGAGTCTAAAATAGATGAGATAACTTCACTTCTTAGAAATCTATCTAATAGAATTTCCAAGATTGAGACTCAACCTAGAACAGTTCAACAAACAATCACTCGAGCTCAAAATCAAAATCAAGGTCAATACAAAAGAAATCCACCATTACAAATTCTTCAAAGGCTTAGTAATGATCAGCAGGTTCCAACTCCTTTACTGATAGATGATCAACAACCTAATGACAGTACTATGACTATCATTGAAGACATTAACAATATGGATACCTCTTTTGGTCAGACCGCTATTATTCCTCTCTCTCAACAAAAGCAGGTTCAAGAAGACGAAGACTCCTCACAGGGTTCCAAATACCATGCCTTCTCTGAATTCCTAATTGTAGAGCTGAACAAAATATACGATCTTAGACCTAGACCTGGCCCTGGAAGGCCTCCCAAGGAACCTCCAACAATTGAACCTCGTACCAAAGTTGTTGAAACTTAGACAACTATTATTCGACAATTAAATTAGTCAACTGATCCAACTCCAATTGAAAAAACTGTCTTAACTGCATTTAATGTTGAAAAGGAGTTAGAAAGAGTTAAAATTCCTATACCACTTTCAGAACTTTATAAAAAACCTGAATATAAAAATAAAGTCTCCAAATGGATATATAACACCTCGATTGATGCTGAAAGTGATGTTATTAGTCTTCAAGATGAAAATCCAGCAGTTGTCTTTGGTCCTAGCTCAGATATAATAGACAAAATAGTACCCCCTTTCTATGTGACTCTAAAGACAAATGATTCCATGCTATACAATTGTATGCTTGATTCTAGAGCATCACATAATCCCATGCCAAAAACTATCACAGATCATTTAAATCTTGACATAACTAGATCCTATCATGATTTGTACACCTTTGATTCCAAAAGGGTGCCTTGTTTAGGACTGATTAAAGATTTAGTAGTCACTCTTGCCAAAATCCCAGTAAAAAGTTGTGTTAGATATAGTTGTCACAGATATCCCTCCCAAATTTGGAATGCTCTTTTCAAGGTCTTGCTGTGTCAAATTAGGGGGAACTCTTCAGATGGACATGTCTTATGCCACTATTCCAGTTTACAGGGGAGAACAACTTAGGTTGTATAGAGAGGTAAGATTTGTGCACACTGTGTGCAAAATCGATCAACCAAGGAACAATCCCATTTATGCAGTTGATCAAGATTTTGGCTGTTTTCAACTATCTTCAAACCAAACACATGACTCTCAAGTAAAAATTGAAGATATAATTGAAAACCCTATACCAGCAAACAATGGTTCTTGTACAAAAGATGGAGTAGGAGTTGGGGTAATATTAATCTCACCAGAAAAGGAAAACATTACACAATCATATAAACTTGATTTTGAAGTTACAAATAATGTAGCAGAATATGAGGCTTTCCTTATAGAAATGCAGTTAGCCAAAAGTTTAAAGGCACACAATCTGAGTGTTTTCACTGACTCAGAGCTCATTGTTAAACAAATTAGAAATATTTGCCAAACAAAACATCCTAGACTTAGATCATATTGAAAATGAGGTTTGGGACTCGGTTGATAATTTCTTTAATTCTTTTAATTTGACTTATATCCCAAGAGATGAGAATACTCATGCAGATTCCCTAACTGTCTTTGCTAGTTCATTTAAGATTCCTGATCAAACTGATGTACTCTATCAAATACAAGCCATCCATCCTAGACAATCTAAAATACTGGTAGATATTTGAAGATGATCAACAACTAAAATCTTTTTTGTAGGTTGTAGATGGATTTTTGGTTCTACAAATTGATGAAGATAGAACAAAGACAAATGAAAATGATAGTTCAACTTTCAATTCAAAAATTGCCAATCATGACATCATACAATTGTCTAACAATTTTATTCCAAAAGGTCTCATTCCTTTAGAGAAATTATTTGATCAAATGATGTCCTCAGAAACCCACAGTCAATTTCTCCACAAGATGACATAGAGGAAGTAAATATTGGAATAAATGATGAGATTAAGAACATCAAAATCTGCGCGTCCTTAGATCCCCAAATCAAAAATCAATACCTTAAGTTACTTGAAAAATATAAGGATGTTTTTGCCTGGACCTATGCTGATCTAAAGACTTATGACACATCACTGATACAACATACGATTCCTTTAAAACTAGAAACTAAGCCTTATCAACAGAGACTTAGGAGGATTAATCCAGTTTTTCTACCAATTGTAGAAAAGGAAATTAAGAAAATGCTAGATGCCCATATTATTGTACCTCTTAGGCACTCTAATTGGGTTGCCAATATAGTTCCCGTTAGAAAGAAGGATGGGGAAATTAGACTTTGTGTGGACTTTAGGAATTTGAATAAAGCATCATTAAAATATAACTACCCTTTGCCTAAAATGGATCAGTTACCTCATATGGTTTCAGGAGCACAAAGACTTTCCATGCTTGATGGTTTTTCAGGTTACAATCAGATAAATGTTGATCGAGCAGACAAAGAGAAGACAACTTTTACTACACCCTGGGGTACATTTATGTATTCTATAATGCCCTTTGGTTTGTCTAATGCTTGAGCAACTTTTGAGAGAGTTATGGACATAGCATTTGTGGGTCAGGTAAACAAATTTGTAGTCATTTATCTTGATGACATAACTGTTTTTTCTTATCCTGATCAGAAACATCTAAAGCACTTGATGAAGGTTTTTGACAGGTGTAGGAAATTTGGAATATCCCTAAATCCTAAAAAGTCTCTGTTTGCTATCAAAGAAGGAAAGATGTGAGGCCATATAATCTCAAAATAAGGGGTGGTGATTGATACTAAACGTGTTTTTGCTATAAAAAAATTGTCATTACCTAGAAATAAGAAAGAGATTCAAGCTTTTCTAGGCAAGATTAATTTTTTAAGAAGGTTCATCCCGAATTATGCTGAAATTGTAAAAGACATAACTGATATGCTCCAAAAGGATCATGAAGTCAAATAGATTGTCTCTTACAGGTATGATTTTGATCAAATCAAGAAAGCTATCTCTGAAGCTCCAACCTTGGCTAACCTTGATTATACCAAACCATTCAGTATCTTTTCCTTTGCCTCTGAAACAACCTTTGCTGCTGTTTTATCACAAAATAATGAAGATTCCCATGACCAACCTATAGCCTTTTTCAGTAAGGTTATGAGAGATTCTGAGCTTAAGTATGACATAATTGAGAAGCAAGCCTATGCCCTTATACAAGCCCTCAAATAATTCAGGATGTATGTCCTACATTCACCCATTACTGCTTATGTTCCTAATAGTGTGGTAAAAACTGTTTTAACCCAATCAGACATTGATGGGAAGAGGGGTAGATGGATCACTCAAATATTGGAGTTTGATCTAACTGTTAAAACCACAAAGCTAGTAAATGGTCAAGGATTAGCTAAGCTTCTAGCTCAATCCAACTGTAAAGTGCTGGGCATCAACTCTGTTTTGGAAATACAAGGGGAGAATCCACAAGAACCTTCCCAAAGTTCAAATAGGAAGAATCCACAGGAACCTTCTGTCTATGCAGAAGGGGAGAATCCACAAGAACCTTCTCAAAATTTGAATGAGGAGAATCCACAAGAACCTTCCCATCATCCTGAAGAAAAGAATCCACAAGGACCTTTACCTTCAGATCATACCATCTCTCTACACATTGATGAGAAATATTTTCTATCAAATTGGTATCAAGATATTGTAAATTTCTTAATCCATTTTGAATGTCCAACATGATTCTCCAAAAGTCAATGTAAAACTCTTAAATTGAAGGGAGTCAAGTATTGTATCATAAATGCAAATTTATACTAGAAAGACCCACTCAATATCTTATTATTATGTTTAACAGAATCAAAGGCTAAAGGGATCATTGATCAGTTTCATACAAGATTTTGTGGAGGACATTATGCTTGGAGAGCAACATCATATAAGATATTAAGGGTAGGATTTTATTGGCCAACATTGTTCTTACAAGTAGGAGCAAAATTTAGGAGTTGTGTTCCTTGTCAGATGTTTGCTGGTAAGCAAAAACTAGCAACTCTTCCATTAATCCCTACAATAGTCTCAACACCTTTTCTCCAATGGGGATTATATTTTATTGGAGAGATTCATCCTACTTCAAGCAATCAACATAGATGGATCCTCACTGCAACATACTACTTTACTAAATGGGTGGAAGCAATTCCAGTAAGAAATGCTACTGATTCAGTAGTAATCAAATTCATTAACGAAAACATCTTATCTAGGTTTGATTGCCCAATCGAGATTGTTACTGACAATGCCATAACATTTTCCAGTGTTAAAATGATTGAATTTTTCTAGAAATATCAGATTCTACTACATCATTCAACTCCATATTATCCTCAAGGTAATGATCTTGTAGAATCATCCAAATAAAGTCTGGTAAAGGTTATCAAAAAGACTTTAGCAGATCATAAAAAGAGCTGGGAAATTCATCTAATTTATGCAGTCTGGGCAAATAGAAATAATCCATACAGATCTACTGGAAAATCTCCTTTTTAGTTAGTTTATGTGAAAGATGCAATTTTCCCTACCAACTTGGCCTTCCCCGTTTTAAAGTTTCTATAGGATTCAACTAATGAACCTGATGATTTTTCAAGGAGGATAAATCAAATTATTGAACTAAATGAAAACATGGATGAAGTTCAATTCAAATTGAAAAAGTATCAGAATAAGATGAAGAGCCTGTTTGATAGAAGAGCCAGGGAAAGGGACTTCAAGGAGGGTGATCTAGTTCTAAGATGGGATTCCAAAAGAGAAGATAAGGGAAAACAAGGTAAGTTTTACAACATGTGATTTGGACCTTTATTTATTGCTGAAGTAAAGGGAAACAATAGGTTAGCATTTAAAAAAAATATATTTTGAGAAAATGTTAAGTTGGGATATGTACAAAAAGAATAAAGAGACAAAAAATGTTAGGTATATTTTGATGAATAAGTCCATATCAAATAAAATGTTAGAATAGATGCTCTAAAAAAGGAAGGCAAAAATAAAATGTTAGATTAGAAAGAAAAGAAAAATAATAAATTATGAAAGTGTTGCAAACCCAAATGCCACTACTCTTAGTCAATTTTATTTTTGCAAATAAAAAGTTCTGTGCAAATTGTTTAAATGCCACACTAGTTCATACAATCCAATTGTACAGTTTAATCATGATTGGATTATATTTAAATTGTTTGTTGATAGCTAGCAAATAAAATTGGCTCAACAGTTTAATCTGAGCCAATGGAAGCAATAAGGGATAGAAGTAGATTAATCATTAAAAAGAAAATGTTGAGTTGCTAGTCCAAATGCACTCACGTGACTAAGATTGTAAAAAAGTTAGGAAAGTTAAGGGTAGGTAGAAATATGAAATGCAATTAGAGCACGAAAGGATTTTTATCCTAATTTAGAACATTGGATACATGCGCATATGATGATTGGTTTTAATTAACCATAAATTACCCATATCAATGTTATTTTGTGAATGTTTACACTTTATCCATTCATTCACCACGATACCCCACACGTCACATTCATCATAGCTTTTGATCCCACCATCACTTTCCGCCTCACGTTATTAAACGTCATTCATTTTCTTCTTCATCCCACACATTCCCCTAAGATCTGATGGCCTACATCACTTCGGCCCTCCTTTGCTCTTCGAACATTATCGACGTGGTGGGGCGCCAGGGTGGGGGGGTGAAGAGGGATCTGAAGTCGGCAGTTTTGAAAACCCCCCTCCGAAAATGCCAACCCCCCTCTTAGTCTTTCGGGACTTAAAATCCCAAACCACTTACCACTCGAACTTACTCCCGAACGCGGCTTTCCATCCATTCACTTGCCACCGCTCCTACGTCATCGTCCACCTCTGCTCCCACTTCACTTCCTCTGCCCAATCAGCCTCTGCCTACATGTCCGTTATCCATTTAATTCGCCACTCCTGCAAATAAATACTCCATAGACTCGTTTATTAGTCTCGTTGGAGTATTAATGAGGATTTAACCATTGATTAAACAAACCCGCTCCATTTTATTCATTATAAGCCTTGTTCTTTCATAAAAACTGTTACACAATGCATTCCTATAACTCAATTAATCATTGGAGATTTCATGCTTACAGTTCAAACGACAATTCACTATTCAAGTAGTTATTTTGTCCTGTTTACAAGCAAACCAACATCCAGGTCCACTTAATCTATTTTCTGTTATTCTATTATCACCGTGTTTTAGCCAAATTATTCCAATTTCTGTCTCTTTCATCTTGCAATTCATTTACAGAATGCCTCCAAAGGGGAACGAAGTTGCAGAAACCCCAAATCCTCTCATTCATCCACAAGTTGACTTCCATCACACTCCCTTAGTTGACAAAGACTGTAAAATCAATGAATCTCTATCTGAAATTCATTTGTTTGAAATCTATTGCTGGATGGAGGATCAATTAGTTGATCAAATGGATGAAATAGGACTTTGGGACTCCCACCTTCCTCATTACATCTTCCCTCAGATACACATAACACTTGAATTTGTTAGAAAATGTCATGAATCCTATGAAACCACTCAAAGAGTTATTATCTCACCCACAGGAGAAATCCCATGCTCCATCAATGCCCAGTCCATTGAACAGATGTTGCAGGTCCCAACCATTGTGCCAATCCATTCTTTTTCTTATGAAATCCTAACAGAAGCCTATCAAAAGCTAGATTTCACTAAAAGAGCTCAAACACTAGAACTTTTCCTAGCTGTAGATAACCCTCTGCCTAAAAGAAACCCTCCCTATGATTCATCTATATTCCCAGGCAAAACCAAGCAAATTACCACCATCCTCTCTTATCTTCTTGGTTACTATTTTGATCAACATGTAGATGAAGCCATCATTGGTTTCTTGTCTATCTTTTCTGCTGGTTCCAAACCCATTGTTCGTTTTAACTTTAGTCAATTCCTAACTGTGGCCATTCATGAACAATTTGTCCAGTTCAATACTGAAGAAGTATTCAAGTATGCTTCAATACTTGAATATCTTTTTATCTATTTTCAAGGAGACAAGTTCCCATTCACTTTGCAGAAGCTAGATGAAGAAGGCAATCAACAACCAATGATCTTTTGGACTTCTATGGGAATGAAAGAAGAACAATTTTCATATAAACAGTTCATAGAATTTTTTGTTCATCCAACCATTAATCTTATGAGCAACACTCGAGAACCAAGAGTTAGTGATGAAGTTGTAAAAGTTTTACAGCTAGTTGATCAAGCCACAACAGGAGATTGGTATCTTTACCAAAATTATCCATAGATCAGAGTCTTTGGTTGTGAAATTCCACCTTACAAGCTACCTAAGTACCTCTCCATGAGAATTTTTGCATTAGAATACATCAAGCAGAGGCTCAATGCAAATGAAGTACATTTTGGGGCTGCAAAGAAGAAATCATAGTTTAAGCTAAAGGCTCAGGTTGGTCCATTCATTTGTAACACTAGAGCAGTAGGAGAAGAAGTAGACAAGTTACTAAAGGAAATGAAGTTTGGCCTCAGATTCACTTGGTCTTATGACCCAATGGGAATAATTTCTAGACTCAGAGTTGAAAATAAGTTTACTCCATATCATCACACAGCCAAGCCTGAAATTGAGCAATACAAAAATCAATCAGAATGGAAGAACACCCTTCAAGGAGCAGAAGAAAAAGCAGTTTCTACTTCAAATTTACAAACCCCACTCACACATGAAAAGGTAGCCAAACGAGGAAGGGAAGAACATTGATCCCCTACAACTGAAGCATCAAGTCAGTGTTTTAGAATTGTACGTAGAAAGAAGAGACCAAGGCTCTCTTTGTAGGTCAATGCAACTATTGAGTCAAAGAAAACAAAATTTGATGGACTTGGAGAAACATCTCTTTTCACACAACCTGGTGGACAGTTTACTCCATATCATCACATGGCCAGGCCTGAAATTGAGCAATAAAAAAATCAGTTAGAATGGAAGGAGAACACCCTTCAAGAAGCAGAAGAAAAAGCAATTTCTAACTCGAATTTACAAACCCCACTCGCATAGGAAAAGACTGCCAAATGAGGAAGGGAAGAACAATGATCCCCTATAACTGAAGCATCAAATCAAGGTTTTAGAATTGTACATAGAAAGAAGAGACCTAGGCTCTCTTTGCAGGTCAATGCAACTATTGAGTCAAAGAAAACAACATTTGATGGACTTGGAGAAACATCTCTTTTCACACAACCTGGTGGACATAATATTCAGTCTCCCACTCATTCCACCACATCTCATGAACAACAGGTGATTTAGACAAGTGAAGGTAGTCAAAAGGATAAAGAAGATGACATTTTCATGTTTTCAGTGAAATTAAGAAGAAGAACGGGGAGTTGAAATTAAACACTTATACTCAATTCTGGAAACATTCTTCAAGTTCTCAAGCCATACATCTTTCAGTCTTTGACTATGAGAAAGGTAAAATACAAATGGCTTTCTTACAAGCTTAGATTCCATAGCCCAAGACTACTGCACATTACCAGAAGCAAACCTCCCTTGAATTTGATGAGATGTACATCCAATTGACCAAATTGAGATGCACAAACATACTAGCCAAATGATTGCCTCTACTTTAACTAACATTGCCACGAGTTTGCAGAAAATGCAAGTTACCTTGGCTAATACACAGTCACAGCTTAAGCTTGAGAAAGTTTCCTCATTAGCAAAAGACACCAAGATCAAAGCTTTGGAAGATCTGGTGCTAAAGATAGGATATGATCCCTCTGATATAAAGGTTGTATAGGAAATTGTCAAGAAGAAAAATACTGAGATTTCAGCATTAAGGAAATAGCTAAAATTGTCCGCTTCAGAGGACCTAATGACTAAAGAGATTGAAGAAACCGAGACTCAGAAATCTAACATGATGAAGCTCATAATGGAACAAACTATGCAAATAAAACAGATGGAAGAGAAAATGGAGAAACCTGTCAAAGAGAAAGAGGAAGCTGTTGAAAAAGGCCAATATTCCAATGGATGTAGTTCCTCTTACAACAGTTTCTATAACTACAGTTTCTGCCTCAGGCACAATAACAACTACAGGAATAGCAGCAGGATCTAAATAGCTTGCTGAAGCTGTTCAGAATCTGTCTATTCAGACAGAGGAAATGAAGAAATTACAGGATGAATTGAAGAAATTACAACACATGAAAGTAGCTGCAGACAACTCACATGTAGTTGAGTTGCATGGGGAAAAAAGTCAAATTGAGGTATTGTAGAAAGAAATCAAAGAATATTACCTTGGAAATAAACTGGGTTTGGTAAAGGAGATTTTATGGTAAGAGATTACTGAATCAATCAAAGATATCTGGCCTTATACCAGGATAACATTTGATCAAAAGGACTTGTTGGAGAAAGCTCAGGAAGCTATTGAAAACATCACCAAGGAACTTGAGGACATGCCAGAAGTTGCCACTGAAATAATCAAGTTTCTGAATTCTAAAGATAGTTATGAGCTTGAAGAATTAGGTATTAATGATAGGACAACAACCATACTAGAAGTGAAGAAGATTATTACAAAGAAAAATCTCATCCTTCAGTTGGAGGAAAAATGCAGCAATGTTAATGTCATAGTTCAATGTTTTTTTCAGCAGGTTGGAACCTTTGACAAGCAAGGGTTTTCCCTCTATGCTGGTGATAAATGATAAATTAATGCCCATTGAAGACTATGTCCGAAAACTTACAGATATCAGTACCAGTGCAGCTACAGTTTCAAAATAAGAGGTGCGACAACACCAAGGGTTGTGCTGAATGCACTCAGAGATACCTTTTTCATCCTAAATGAAAGCAGACATATCTTTTTAGTGAAACCCACTTTGACTAAATATACAGAAATGGATGAGGTTTATCGAAGGGTAACTAAGTTATCTATCCCAGATAAGAAATGCTCGGAACAATTAACTGATTTAGTTAACTAAAAGGAGGATAAAACATCATTGAACATTTCTAGGGACAGTCATCAATAGCTCAACAACATTCAACATTTCCAGGGACAATCATCAAAAGTTCAACGCCAAAATAGTGACAAATTGACTATCAGTTCATATTCCTGATTTTGTATTAATCTATTTTTGTAAATTTGTTTAAGGTATTTTCTTAGTTCTAAGATTGTATAAATAAATCTCTTTAACGAGTTATTAAGGGTTGCACCCTTGAAGGAACATTTGTAAGCACTAAATGTACTCAACTTTTCCTGAATCATTAATAGCAAAGCAAAGGATTCTGAATTTTGATTCATTACAGTTTCGTATTCCTTGTAAGTTTTCCAGTTTTCATTCACTATGTTTTCTTCATATTCTTAAGTTTTACAAAGATAACCAGATAGGAGTTGTTGAGTCTCAATTTACTCTTATAATCTTTCTGAAGTGATCATCTTTAAAGAGAAAAAATTGTTGTAAATAATACTGAGGGGGGGGGGGGTGAATCAGTATTAGCAATTTAACAATTTTACATTTCCATAAACAAATTGATATACGCAACTTCTGTTAATTAAACCTATGTATATACGCAACTATGTTTAGAGAAAATCGCACATATCTTGCAGACTTCTAATTTAGTTAGTTGATCTTAATCCGTGTATCAGAACCATAAAACAGTGATCAAGTGTGGCAAATAGTATAGGGAATCACACACATGAACACAAGATATAAGGTGGAAACCCAATGTGGGTGAAAACAACTTGCTGCAATTCGTCTCTATCTTCTTTTAATAAGAATTTTTTTTTACAATAGTTCTGTACTGCTGCAGTATTATACCAGTACACAGGCTTTTACCTGCAGAAGGCTACCACCTTCTCTCATTCTCCATCTTCTCTTGGAAGGAAGCTACTACCCCCTTAGCTCTTGTACTAGTTGATGTACCAGTAAGTAGGTGCTAACCTACAGAAGGCTACAACCTTCTCTTTTCTTCCAAGGACCTTTTTTCATAAATTTTCAGACTGGATCCATCAATAACATCAATCAAACATCAAATATATATGCATCAACCAATCTCCTTTGCACCTACCAAAAACTGAATCAACCGCTCACTTCTCTGAATGCTGTAACCAGAATATAGTAACAATAACCAGAAACCAATCCTGAACCCAGAACATTTCAGCAATAAATAGAAGTAGCTAAAACATATCTTATGAGACGCACGCTACTTCAAAAAGTAGAACCTATGTGCATACACAACTATATTAAGGCAAACCTGTATATATGCTGTTTTGAATTACCGAACTAGTGTGTATACGTGCCTTTGCTATGATGAACCTGCATACAGATCTGTAAAAGATAATTTATCTTTTTCAATTATTCAGACATCAATTATACCCAGATCATCAGATTTACAGATCAAGACATGCGCCAAATATAAAAGATCAAATTCACACAAAGATACTTCTTTTCAAGCCTTAAGATCTTGACCCATCAATAAAACTTATCCTTATTCTAGTGCTCAGGTTCCTCCTTGATTCAGATCCAACTATGCCCCATAACCCAATGACCAGTATTCTAGATCTTGTTCTTCTTAAAATATTCAATCCTAGAGTACGCTTTGCCTAATGATCTCCTTCCTCTTTTATAGTCTTAGTCCTTACTCAATACCATGGTCCAAAACCACTTAGAACCAATACTTGGGACCCAAGACTTGGGTTCAACACTTCAACGAGATACCATGGTCCAAAACCATAGGTCCAAATACCAAGGACTAAATACCATGGACTAAAAACAAGGTTTCCCACATGTACGTGCTTTTCCTTGCATGAAAGTGCGTGCATACGCATACATGCTTTTTTATCGGCGATCCCACGTGGATACACGGCTTGGTCAACAGGAACCTGCGTATACCTTCTTTTCCTTTATTCTGAGAGCTTGTGAGCCTGAACTGTCATCTGAATGATTTTCCGAGTGAGTTGCCATCAAGGACAATACCTATGCCATAGTGCCAAGCCTGTGTCATAAATCCAACAATCTCCCCCTTTGGACTTGATGGCAACCCCAAGTCACTCTCCCCCTTTGTTATCAAGGACAAAGGGTTATGCTCCCCCTGAGTACATGCTGAAAATTCTGCTCTGCTGAAGTGTGCTCCCCTTGACTGTAAACAAGGTTTGCAAAAAGATGTTCTACAAGAATAACATGACTCTATACATCATAAATGACCTTCCTATCACCAAACACTCATACATACATCCATCTCCCAACCAAGGGGGATATACCAAAAGTTTACACATGATAAGACAAGAACATTACATCATCCATCCCATGCATAGTGGGGAAACAAGATGGGTCGTTACATGACCTTGATAATAAAAGAAATACATGTCATAGAGACCAAATATCTAAGACAAGACTATGATAGTCATCAACAACTATCATCAGCAACATCTGTCAATCACCATCTAGACCGACAAGCATGATCTCCCTCTGCACCTGTTCCACCTGGATAAAAAACAACTGTGAAATTGTACCAAGATCTTCTACGATAATGCCAACATTGCATTATTAGAAGTATATGCTCCCCCTGGACCTGTGCCAGATGGTCTCTGTCAGACCCATATCAAACTCTTTTCATCCTGAGTTTGGCCCACTGTTTTTCTTCAAACCAACATATACACGACTGTATCCAAAAAAACAGGCATATGTACGCGGCTGCTCTTCATGAAAATCACGTACAACCACTTTTCTCTGAAACTGATAAGTATCAACAACAAGATGATGCATCAACTACCCCCAACTTCTGTCTGAGGTATTCAAATGAATCTCTAGGTAGTGGTTTGGTGAATATATAAGCAACCTGTTCCTTGGAGGGAACATACTCCAATTTGACCTTTTGTTTAAGCACTTGTTCCCAGAAAAAAATGATATTTGATAGGTATGTGCTTGGTCTTTGAATGCATGACTGGATTCTTTGAAATACTGATTGCACTTGTATTATCACATAAAATGGAGATAGGTGGAGTACAAGTGATTTGGATGTCTTTCAATGTTTGCATCATCCAAAGGAGTTGCGTGCAGTAAGGTGCATCCGCCACATATTCTGCTTTAGCTATAGATAATGCAATTGAACTTTGTTTCTTGCTGAACCAAGATACTAATATGGAACCCATAAAGAATGCACCACCACTAGTGCTTTTCTGTCATCCACGCTTCCTTCCCAATCTGCATCTGTATATGCATGAAGTGTGAGATCTATCTCTCTAGGATACCATAAGCCATAGTTTTGTGTTCCTTGAAGATATTTGAATATCCTTTTCACTGCCTAAAGGTGTGCTTCTTTTGGATTTGCCTGGAATCTTCCAACTATTCCGACTGCATGCATGATGTCTGGTCGGGTACCTGTCAGATAGAGTAGACTACCAATCATGGATCTATAGGTTGGTTGATGTACTGTTGTTGATTCACCATTTGCACTGAGGCTGCATCCTGTTACCATAGGGGTACATACTGGTTTTGAATCCTCCATGCCATTTTTCTTCAAGATCTACTTGAGGTACTTGGTTTGTGATAGAAAGATACCGTCTTTGTTTTGTTGGACTTGTAACTCAAGAAAGTATGTGAGCTCACCAAGCAGGGACATTTCAAATTATTTCTGCATCACCAAAGCAAAGTTTTGACTCATGGCTTCTTCATTGCTACCAAAGATGATATCATCAACATACAAAACAAGTATTAGCAATTTATTATTGTCAATTTTTATATATAGATTGCTATCTGCTGATCCTTTTGAAAAACATTGTTGATGGAGGTATTTGTCCAGACGATAATACCAAGCCCTTGGAGCTTATTTAAGACCATAGAGAGCTTTTCTAAGTCTGCATACAAGTTTTTGATCATTTCCAAGGATAAATCCATCTGGTTGCTCAATATACAATTCTTCTTCTAAGTCTCCATTTAGAAAGACAGATTTCACATCCTTTTGATATACTTTGAACTTTTGAAAGCTAGAAAGAGCAAGGAACATTCTTATGGCTTCAAGTCTGGCAACTGGTGCAAAAGTTTCTTCAAAGTCTATACCTTCTTGTTGAGCATACCCTTTACAAACAAGTCTGGCTTTGTTTCTAATAACATCTCCATTTTCATTCAACTTGTTTTTGAATATACATTTGGTCCCTTTGACATTCTTATCATTAGGTCTAGGAACCAATTCCCAAGTGTTATTCTTTTCAATCTGCTCAAGTTCTTCATTCATGGCCCTGACCCAACATTCATCTTTTCATGCTTCACTTATATTTCATGGTTCGACGGAGGAGAGCAATGCTAGATAGCTTGAAGCTTCTATAATAGTTCTTCTTGTTTGTACACCTGCCTCTTTTTGCCCCACAATTTGAGTCTCTGGATGGTTCTTCTGGACATACCTAGATGGAGTCTTTTCTTCTACTCTTATCTGTTCTTCTGGTGCCTCATAAGTTTCTTCTTCAACATTAGTTTGATTTGGTGTTGAAGGATAGACCTCTTCATCTTCAAAATCTTCGGTCTTTATCTGCTTTGGATTGTCGCCTGCTTCATCAACCACCACATCAATACTTTCAACAATTTTTCCAAGTATTTTATTGTAACACTTATATCCTTTACTTTGGGAAGAGTAACCGAGGAGTATGCCTTCATCTGCTCTAGGTTCAAACTTGCCAAGATTTTCATCAATCCTTTTGGTGTAACATTTGCTTTCAAAAACTTTGAAGTATTTAATAGTAGGAGTCTTACCATACCAAAGTTCATGAGGAGTTTGAGTGATGTTTACTTGGACGTTTGTTTTGTTGAGAATAGTAATGGTAGCAAATGCAACTTCACCCCAGAAGGTTGCAGGAGTTCCAGACTCATCAAGCATAGCATGAGCCATTTTTTGAACCGTTCTGTTCATCCTTTCTACCACTCCATTTTGCTGAGGAGTCCTTGCAGTAGAGAATTCCCTTCTTATTCCATGTTCTTCACAAAAGTCGAAAAATTCATCCGAGGTAAATTCCCCTCCTCGATCAGACCCGAGGCATTTGGTTTTGTGACCTGATTCATTTTCAACCAAGGCTTTGAAAGCTTTGAACTTTTTGAAAGATTCGTCCTTATGCTTCAAAATTCCTATCCAACACATCTTGGAAAATTCGTCAATGAACAATATAAAGTATTCTTCTACACGAGGTGACTTTTTCCTTGATGGACCACATAAATCAGTATGGACAAGTTCAAGTGGCTTACTAGCTGATCCTTCCTTCTCAGGGAAGTGTGTTCTAGTTTGTTTACCAAACTGACATGATTTGCGTATTGTACTGTCTGGAATTTTGATGTCAGGAAGATCGTGAATAACCTAATATTTGCATGCTTTCCTTATCTGAGGGAAGCTTAAATGCCCCAATCTTCTGTGCCATAGCCAGTGTTCATAAATTTTTCTTAGATAGCATTGTTGTTGTTCTCCCTTGAGCATGTATAAATTATTTGGAGTTCTTATGCCTTTGATCACTGTTTCTCCTGTATCAAGCTCACGAAAAATACATCCATTTGATCGAAATACTACCTCATTTCCTTGATCACACATTTGACTAACACT
>APFE030542095.1:84013-112676 GCA_000404065.3 Pinus taeda | reverse complement strand
TCAGTATTAGCAATTTAACATTTTTTCGTTTTCATAAACAAATTGATATACGCAACTTCTGTTAATTAAACCTGCGTATATACGTAACCGTGTTTAGAGAAAACCGCGTATATCTTGCAGACTTCTAATTTAGTTAGCGGATCTTAATCTGTGTATCAGAACCATAAAATAGTAATCAAGTGCGGTAAATAGTATAGGAAATCACACACATGAACACAAGATATAAGGTGCAAACCCAATGTGGGTGAAAACCACTTGCTGCAATTCGTCTCTATCTTCTTTTAATAAGAAACTTTTTTTTACAATAGTTCTGTACTGGTGCAGTCTTATACCAGTACGCAGGCTTCTACCTGTAGAAGGCTACCACCTTCTCTCATTCTCTAGCTTCTCCTGGAAGGGAGCTACTACCCCCTTAGCTCTTCTATTAGCTGATGTACTAGTACATAGGTGCTGACCTACAGAAGGCTACAACCTTCTCTTTTCTTCCAGGGACCACGTTTCATAAATTTTTAGACTGGATCCATCAATAACATCAATCGAACATCAAATATATCTGCATCAACCAATCTCCTTTGCACCTACCAAAAATTGAATCAACCACTCACTTCTCTGAATGTTGTAACTAGAATACAGTAACAGTAACTAGAAACCAATCCTTAACCCAGAACATTTCAGAAATAAATAGAAGTAGCTAAAACATATCTTATGAGACGTACGCTACTTCAATAAGTAGAACTTGCATGCATACACAACTATATTAAGGCAAACCTGCGTATACGCCGTTTTGAATTACCAAACCAGGGTGTATATGCGCCTTTGGTATGCTGAACCTACGTATAGATCTGTAAAATATAATTTATCCTTTTCAACTATTCAAACATCAGTTATACCCAGATCATTAGATTTACAGATCAAGACATGCACCAAATATAAAAGATCAAAACCACACAAAGATACTTCTCTTCAAGCCTTAAGATCTTGACCCATCAATAGAACTTATCCTTCTTCTAGTGCTCAGGTTCCTCTTTGATTCATATCCATCTATGCACCATAACCCAATGACCAATATTCTAGATCTTGTTCTTCTTAATATATTCAATCCTTGAGTACGCTTTGCTTAATGATCTCCTTCCTCTTTTATAGTCTTAGGCCTTACTCAATACCATGGTCCAAAACCACTTAGAACCAATACTTGGGACCCAATACCTGGGTTCAACACTTCAAACAAGATATCATGGTCCAAAACCATAGGTCCAAATACCAAGGACTAAATACCATGGACTAAAAACAAGGTTTCCCACATGCATGCACTTTTCCTTGCATGAAAGTGCGTGCATATGCATATGCGCCTTTTGATTAGCGATCCCGCGTGGATACGTGGCTTGGTCAATGGGAACCTACGCATACCTTCTTTTCCTTTATTCTGAGAGCCTGTGAACCTGAACTGTCATTTGAATGATTTGCTGAGTGAGTTGCCATCTAGGATAATACTTGTGCCATAGTGCCAAGCCTGTGTCATAATGTCAACATGAATTATAATTTTTTTTTGTTTAAGTAATTCCCTCTAAATCATAAAATCATCAGTATCTTTGTAATCTTGGGCATATTTTATCAAACATTCTGAACATTGTTTGAAGGTTTTCTTACTTATGGTTATTTAATTTTCTATTTGAAAACTATAATAGTCATATTGTCTTTCTGTTTCTACTCATCACTAGATAAGCTAAATCACTGTGTGGATTTTAATAGCAGCCCTTTATTTAATATTAGTATTTTTCAAAAGGTTAGACATCACTGTTTTAAATCTGTTTCATACATTGGTCCTCCAAAAATTAAAACAAAACCCCCCAAAACAAATATCTTAGATGCCCTGGCATGATAACTGACCATTATCATCTCAGAGATACAACACAAGCCATCATAGAATAACGCAAATATTTGAGACCATTCCTATAGATTTTTGAAAAGGAAAAGTAATGATTTAATAGCTTCCAAATCCATAATTGACCCATTACAAAAAATTAGAATATCATCCACAAATAAAAGGTGGCAAATAAACAGATATTTGCCACTTCAATACCTTTTAAATCCCCTCTTCATTTGGCATCTACCAAGATTTTACTTAATCCTTTAGTTGCTAGAAGAAATAAGAGAGGAAATAAAGGACATCCCTACCTCAGGCCTCTTTGAGCATGAAAGAATGAAGATGCTGACCCATTGATCAAAACAACAAAAGAAACATTGGTTAGAAAATCCCATTAGCTAGTTGATGTAAGGGATATTAAAGCCCAAGTGTGTCAAGATCATTTGAATGAAGAACCAACTCACTTTGTCATAAACCTTTGAAAGATTTATTTTGGCCACCACACCCTTTAGCTTTTGAAATTTTACACTGAGCAACACATCCTGGACTACCACAATTGCTTCATGTATTTGACGACCCTCCAAGAAACCAAACTATTCCTTGGACACATATTTGGATAAGACATGCCTCCACCGAAAAACAATGATCTTTGCAATAATTTAATAAATACAATTACTAAAAGATATGGGCTTGTACTCTTCAAAAGATTGAGGACAGTGTACCTTCGGGATTAGAGCAATGAAGGTGGAGTTAAAAGGATCATGAATTCTTTCATTTAAATGTGAAGCTTCCATAACTCTTAGGAGGTTGTCACTTATCAAATTAAAAAAGCCTAGGTAAAATTCAAATATGCAGCTGTCTGGACCCAAACTTTTATCCTTGTGTATCCCTTTGAGGGCCTCCTCTAGCTCCCCTTTGGACACCAACTCCATAAGAGACTGATTATCTTCCTCCTCTAGGAATCTAGGGAAGAAATTGGCAAGACGAATGATTTCAACAATGGATGCATCCTTCATAGCCTTAAATTGATTTTGAAAGGAAACTTTCGCCAAGGATGTAATTTCCTCGAAAGATTTTTTCGAACCTTCGGCTGGCATTGGCATCTCCCGAATGGTATTTGAATTTTTTCTTCCCTTGACATAGTGTTGGAAGAACTTCGTATTCTTGTCCCTGCATTTTAACTACACAACTCAACTCTTCATCCTCCATTGAGCCTCTTTTTCTTCCAAGAGCTTCCTTGGGTTGCCCCTAATTGCATGATTCTTTATTTGGCCTCTGAGGAAACATATTGCCCCCCCTTGGGCGATTCAAGCCTTTCCAATTCTTTCTCTATTGATTTTAGCTCCATCTTGCCCTGTTTCTTCTTTATGGTAGCCCACTGAACCATGACTCTCTTTACCTCCTTTAAGTTTGATGCAAAGTGTTGGGTTGGAGAGAT
This sequence comes from Pinus taeda, assembly GCA_000404065.3. NCBI lineage: Eukaryota > Viridiplantae > Streptophyta > Pinopsida > Pinales > Pinaceae > Pinus > Pinus taeda. The sequence continues at coordinate 109,374 of APFE030542095.1, read as the reverse complement.
ACCAAGATCTTAGGAAAATGGAATCCATGAATCCTTCACTAGTTGCAGGGAGGCTTCATTTAACCAATTGGGATTAAATTTAAATGGGTTTCCCGACTTCTTGTTCCCCCCTTTTATCTCTAGCAAGATTGAAAAGTGATCTAAATCACTTCTGGATTTGATTCATTAACCTAACAGAGCTAAATTTTTAGTGAGAGAATTTGAGAGTAGAAAACGATCCAATGTTTTGCAACCATCGCCTCTCCTGTATGCCTGTTCCGCCAGGTAGGTTTTAGTTTTATGAGGTCCACATTAATAAGATGGCAATCCATCAACTTACGAATGAAAAAAATTGCCAAAGGATTGGGATGAGCTTGTGGACCCCATATTTTAGAAACTCCCAAAGAAAAATTAAGATCTCCTCCCACGGGCTTATTAGCCTTCATAAAGGACTTTCCTAATAGGTTATTCTAGAAAACAACTCTGTTGAGACAAGGCTGATAAATATTGACCACAATGAATTCCAAGGACAATTTAGGGAAATAAACGGAAGCACCAAGAAGCATATTTGATCCCCAAGTACTAAGAACCTTATGCATTGGTTGAAGCCCATCGCTAGGCCTCCCTATCTCCCTCCTGCATTGATGGTGAAAAAATCACAACCTGGAAATATCTTGGATAAGACTTCAAAAATCATATCCCCTTGACCTAGAGTCTCTTGAAGCATGAGGAAATTAGGGCAAGATGACTGTATCAATATTTTTAATGCTAATTTTTTGTGGGAACTTGCAAAACCCCTGCAATTAAAGGAGATACCAATCATTTGGGAACCCTCTTAGGGGCATGCACTGCTCTAAGCACCCCTTCTAGTGACCTTTGTTTTCCTTCAACTATATCCAAATGAACCTTGGCTGGGATTTTAGATAGCTTGGATTTCCTACCCCTAATTTTCCTCAAGTCAGGGCAATTGGGAAGCATGCCTAAACCAACCTCACCCACTGCTGAGGCCTCCTTAGTGAGACACGATCTTAGACTATATGGAGGGTCAACAAGAAAATTCAAAGGTGGCTTGGAGAAAGGAAATGAAGACAAGATATTAGAGGAAATTGACATAATAGTGTTGTCGATGGCAACAAGACATGAATCAATAAGGGATATAATGAAAGGGGAATGCACAGGCTTGGAAGGACCATGCCTTGAAAACATCAGAAAAAAAATAATAGACTAAGAATGAGAAACAAATGAGGGGGGAGAGGATGGAGAGGTACTCGAACACAACAAACGGTGATCGCTGATAATATTGTCCATCTAAGTCACCCAACTAAAGACGGCCAAAAAATGACCACAATCCTTTTCCTGAGCTCCAACATTTTCCACTTGCCACAATGCCTTCACATGCCCTTTTAGAGAAGAAAATCCACCATCCACTATATTTTCCAGTCCCTAGCCTCTGATGAGCCTTATCTTCCAGACGCGAGCTATGATGCTTCTGACACCGAGCCCCGGGGGACAATGTCACAACAAATGTCCCAGTTCATGACACTCATGGTACCTGAATGGAAGGCCTTTATAATCAAGGATTTGAGAATAGTTGTGTCTTCTAAAAATAATGTCTAGGTCTAGAAACAACCTCTAGCACAGATCCAATTTTATAAGAATTTTGGCCACTCTTATGATCTTGGACAACCTAAAGGACATGTCAACCCAAAAATTCCCCCAACTTATTACCAATTTCTTGAAAGACGTCTAATTTCCACCACTGAGGAGAGAGGTTGGACAATTTGACCTAGATTGGAAACTCCTCCAAGTGTTCCCGCCTCACATCAAACATGGGACTCCATTTCTTCAAAAGTAGAGGAGCAATGACAATGGTCCAATTTTAGCTCAGGACACAAGGAGCAACTTCAGGTGAGTCAAATTGAAGCATGAAACAACCCCACACCATAATAACCACCTCAACCATTTGTACCAACAACTTTACCCATGAAAGATTTACCGAAGCAAAAATTTCTTATGTTGAGACGGAATGCCCCATTGCTCTACCGACCAGAACATGTTCTGAAACTTCCATGGCTTTGTTTAAGAGGATCTCCTCACTCGCCAAGCACCATGTTCTTGTCACCAAATTTTGTGCAAATTCTTTTTCCTCTTTTTTTTTTTAGACTCTTAGAGATATCACCACCTTCAGTCCCAACTACCTTATCACACATATTCCTACCCCCATCACCTTCTTGCTGTGACCCATATGGGGGAACCGTGCCATACAAATATTTTGGGTAGAAGACTCACCATATAAGGGAATTTTGGACCCTTGAGAAAAGAAATTAAATATTCCTTCATTTTGCAGACTAACGACCTGATCTAAACCCTAACTCAAATTGAAAGAGATCCCCAAGTCCTCATTGCAAGGTAGACTTCTTGGCCTGCTAGAAAAACCCCAACTTGTGACAGAAGTTGAGTTTCCTTAAACCCTAAAAATGCCTTACTTACGGCTGCCACAATACCTTCATCACACAATTCTGCTGAAAAAGAGGCTTCAATTTCTATGAAGATGAACTTACCAGAGAAGCGTTTCCTACACTGGATGATTTCACACCACATTCTTGTTGTAAGATGTTGTTTGCTAAACCCTAAGTGGATGAAGAGATAGGAATTGACTCATGGAAGCCATGCCCATTATTAGATGCAAAATATTGAAACCATTCGAGCGATGTAGGTTAAAAAGGATCTGACTGAAGCTATTTAGAAAATTGCGAAGGATTAAACCCTAAACCGCCCTCTTGAGGCTCTAACACTATACCCAAACTCAAACTTTAACCAATACTACCCTCAATTTGCTTTAGGACCACATCCCATGAACCATGATCCACTTGTTGTCTAGGGCGAATGCCAAGTACTCCCTTCGAATTCTCCAGAGTGAATGTGTCAAGAGGGGCTCATGCAGGAAACCAACTTGAAATTGAACCCTAGCTAGATTCTACTGAGTGGGCTCAAGGACCCAAACAACCAAGATATCCTAAGGCTTGGGATTGATATTATCCTAGTTTTCCATGGTTTACTGAAACAAAAAATTCTAATTACCAACAAAACACCCTTACCTCTGTAAAGAAAGTTCCTTTTTTTTTCCTGAACCACCTCCCCACTGCGAATATTTGAAGGAAACATGGCAACAAAAGTGAAACCCTAAGGCCTATGTGGCTAGGAATCCATGTGCGTCCATGCTTCTCTTACATCTTGACGTACCTCAATCACCGAAGATCCCCCATGAACTTTTATATTATTTTATATGAATAATTATAATTCATGAATATTCCTTCTATGATTTGCATAACTATGGAAAATTTAGTGCTAGCATCCCCTTTCTTTATCTGTTAGGTCCCTATAATACTAGTGATTACCCCATTACTACTGTAGTTTTATCCCTTATTAATATTTTTGTGCCCCTATTGTCCCCATATTGTTATTACTGTGCCCCATAGAATCCCTCTATTGTTATTTTTGTGCCTTTATATTGTTATTGTTAGGTCGGCTGGGTTATATTGTGACTCGTTAGACTCCTATATATAGAAAGGAGGTTTTGTCATTTGAATCATCAAGGAATCATTCATTTGTGTAATGTAAAGGAGGTTTCCCCCTCAAAGAGGCCGAATTCTAAGGCGTTGATCTATCTTTTCTATCTTTTTGTGAGTTGGTTTCATAACATTATCCATATAACCCTACTTTTTAATCTCCATTTCTCTTCCTCCATTTTTAGGATCTATATTTTCCTAGCTTGCAAAGTGCTCATTTTTTGGGCCATTTCTACAGAGAAAGAAGAGGAGAAAGTTTGAGAAAAGTGCTCATATTCAAATTCTATGTTTGAATGTTCTTTTTGTTGCTCTATTTTCCCTTTACTCTCCCAAACCACTAGTGCTTTTTTTAGCTCCATAAGTTTTCTTTGCAATGAAACCATTGCAGAGGAGTTTTTTGTGTCTGGGATTTTTTGCCGGATTTCCTTTACCAACAATCTAAATGAATCTTCATCCAACCAAGTATGGTTGAATTTGAAGGGATATATTGTTTTTGTGTGGTAGTTGAGACATGCTAGTTGAGTTGCAATGACCTTGTTGCTTATAAATATTCCTAATGTGAAATTGAAATCCAAGGATCAACTGATGAATGTATGTGAGTTTTATTAATGGTTTATGATTATGGTGTGGATTAGGGTTAGTGCCTTTAGTTAAATAGGTAATGAATCATTTTTTAATATGTTTTCATTTCCACTACTACTTTTCGACACATGAATTTTGTAGTATAATGCTATGAGAGGAATATTACGCTCATAGATGCTCAATGAATGAAAGGAAAAAGGGCATCTCATGGGTGGTGTTCATAAGATTAAGGGAAGCATTTTTGGATACCTTGACGAGTGTTGAATTAATTGATTTTGGCCTTTTCCCTACCATGTACACTTTGCATAAGCCCTAATTTGTACTTGGACATGATGGTACAAGGTGGCTTAATCTAAATTCCCCCTAGTGCATGAGGGTAGGAAGGCAACATATGGTTGAAATATGACATGTTTTTTCTTGGCTTCAGGGTTTAGGAGTGTTGAGAGAGGACGTCACACATTAGCAAGGATAAAGGACGTGACTTGGACCCACAATACAAAACAAATATGTTTATTTATTGAGGGGGTATCCCATTGCTTGGTGGATTAGTGACCCCATAAAGTGGTAATGCTATGTCTAGTAGTATAGTGTCTTAAATAAATTGTTGATCCATACCTTATAATATTAATATATGAGGCTATATTTCATGATTAAGGTCTGTAAGGTGGTTCGTAGTTACTTAATGTAAAAGGATTCTCTTTAGTAAATATGTCCAAGTAATTGGTATTTTTTCATGATGGGACCACAAGTAGTTAGGGATAAACTATTTATAGATCTCATAGGCTATGTAATGTCTATCAAACATTGTCATATTGGAGCTTTAATCAAAGGAATCTCCTCCCCCTCTTGAAGAGGCTTGTGAACATTGCTCTCTCTTTTTAGGTTTGTTAGAAGGGTTATTGTTTGTAAGTTCCATATCATTGTGTCTCTTATTTACTTTCTAATTCACATTTTTTGAATAATTGTTCAATAATTATTATTTTGTTAGTTAAGTATCACAAGTGATCTCAAAACTCTTTCTTGTGCAAGCTAGAGATTGTTTGATGTCTTTAAATGCAAATATATACAAAGATCTATTATTTGATGGATAAAACTATAGTTGGGTAAGTATATGTGTAGGGAGTAAAAATGGTGTGACTTGGTTGGATACCCTTGCACATATCTATGGTACCCCTTAAGTAGTATTGCATCAGTTAGAATTTTCTTATGGATTTCCTCTTCTATGTACCTTGGGTATATTCGAAGCTCACTAGGAATACTTGAAACCAACCTTGAAAAAGCCTCTTGACCATCTTTTTGTCATAGTACATCAAGAATGACACTTAAGGATACCACTCTTGCTTACTAGGGAATCATTTTATATGATTAAGGGTACAACCTATTCTCCTTGCGTGATCAAAGATTTATTCTAGTATCATTGTTGAGAACCCTCAAGAACGTTAGAGAACTATAGTAGTTGACACTCCTTTATCATTAGGGCCATGCAAGGCTTAGCCTTTATTGGATAGATAACCAAATAATATTTTCTTTTTGAATACTAGGTTTTGTGAATTTTATTAGTGCAATAATACTTAGACATGAGTAGTACTCCTACTGTGCCTAGATTAGTGGACCCAATAGTACCATACTAGGAAAGCTATCTCAAAAGACTCGTGTTATACTATTGCATTAGTATAACTCTAAATTAACTAATTTTATGGACCCATGCAATTGTGGGTGACCTATGTGAAAAGACTCTTGGTGTGGCATTGATCATGAGAGTATCAGTTGATGGGCACCCTTTTCATGGACCCAAAGTCCCTATGACAAACATTTAAAACATGGCCATGGGGGCTCACCAATACAAAAAATTAGGTCCATGGCATCCAAATGATGTCTATAAGATTGATCAACATGTTAGATGACCTAAATTTAGATCTTGTTAACAAAAATAGGCATATACATTTTATCCTTTCCACCTAGACATATGTGGGTAGTCACTAGATCCATTAGGGTAGGAGTCAGGTATTGAATATGAGGTGAAATTTGTGCTCAAAGCCACTCTTTCATGATAATCAACACTAGATGTGGTGTAGACTTTCCAAAGTAGACCTAAACAAGTTTGATGGTTTTTACCCTATATGATGAGTTTCCTAGATGGAACACTACTTCCTTCTTTAATATCTTATTGATTATTTAATGAAACTTGGAGTGGGGATATTTTACTTGGATCATGAATGATGGCAATGGAAGCAATTCCATATAATCTTATAGGGTATACATTGCTAGGAGTCTTTTTTTTTTCATAGAGAAAAAACCAAAAAACTTTCTATTAATAAAAAGTTGTTTACATATGCAAAATCAATATATACCCCATATCTTGTATATTTTGCTAACAAGTTTAAACTTGTACATCATACTAATAAAATAAAACCACATACAATACTTTGTGTTATATAACCAAATCTACATAGTCCAAATTTTTTATGACCTGTCACAAAAAGTAGTCTATTATGTTGACATGTTATGTGCGGTCCAACATCACCTTAATCAAATAAAAACCACTGACCGAAATATCGGTTGTAACAAATTTGATTAAAAGTGTCTATGCAATAGGTATTTTCCTCATTTTAAGAAGAGTATCATTGCATAAATCAGAGAAAGTGATCTCCCTAGAATGTTTGTTGCATCCCTACTTTGATAAGGCATTAAATACAACATTTTTATCCCTACCTCTATGACTATATATGCCCCATAGCCGTAAGTATTATTGCAAGTTGCCTCGTCAAAGAAACCAATTGGATATCTACACCATATATCCATGACTTTTATACATCTCAGAAATCTCTTCTTAGATATAGGCTTATTTTTTGTAAAATGCAACAATATTCATACATGTATTCATGATGTCTACAGAAACACCCTCAAATATAAAAAAATTTTGACACCTTCATATGCCCCATAAGATGTAAAAAGGAAGTGTGCGATTTTTTTTATAATTCAAAAACCATTCCAATAAACAAGTTTCCATAGAAGTGTGATTCCACTTGACAACAATATGAATAAAATTCAATACAGTAAATCAGATGGAAGTCACAAAAAGACAATTGAGGAAAATGTGTAACACGTCTTCAAGTTTCAATTTACACATGACACATCTCCTAAGTCCTACGTAGCCTCTCTTACATAAGTTGTCCCATGTTAGAATTTTGTTTTTCCAAGCTAGCTAGCCAAAAAAGTGCAAGTTTGAGGGGGAGGTTCCACTTCTAGTTTTTTATGAACCAACATCGATCCCAAAAAGAAATTTGTGTAGGAGAGATATAACTATATGCCTCCTTTGCTGTGATCTTATTGGAAATTGTAACTAGTTTCGTTCTTCATATTTTTCATATGTGTCATGTCATGATGTAATTATTATGTATTGGTAAAAGAAAAGAAAAATAAATTTTATTGTAAAAGAAAATTGACTTATTAAAACCTAGGTTACATGCTTAGGTCATTGGTCAATAGGTCAAAGCACCCATTGTGTGCTCTAGGGTTTTTGTGTTGAGTCAAATTCTATATCATAATGTAAAAGACCCCATTGGGCACTTGTATCAAAGAAATAATATAAATTTTGTACTTGAAAAGTGTTTAGATGGGTCAAGAGAATAGTTCGGCTAGCCATCCAAAAGTCGACCTAGAGTGGGCTCAAGAGCCACTTGGAAAGGCTATATATAAAGAGACTTTGACCTCCATTGTAATATACATCAAGAAGTCACATATTGGATTCATTTTGAAGTCTAAAATGGATGTGAAGGTCTAAGAGAGTTGTAATTCGCTGTGTAAAATACACACATGCAATGATCCTAGGTTCTACTAGGGTTTCCACAAGTTCTAAAGTTGCAGAAATGAAGGAGACAAAGTTCAGAAGTAAAGAAGACATATATGGATGGCTAGTTGACCTATATCTTGAACGAAGCTATAGGTGTTGTGTTTGGTCTTAGAAGTATCCTTTGAAATTTGATAAGAAAGAGAAGTTCTTGTGGGTTTTCCCCTGTTGGAGGGGTTTTTCCATGGCGTGGAGCCTATATCTTGTGTTCATGTGATCTATATTGTTTTGCATTTATTTTATGGTTCTAAGAAGAACATAATAAAAATTAAATTTTATGAATGGAAAATGCAATTACAAATGCTGCCCTAATTAGATTTTCTAACATTGTATCAGAGCTAAGGTCAAAAGCAAAAAGCAGCTAGAAGATCACATTCCTCTTTGGTCCAAGTTGTGCCTACAGTACAAAAAGAAGATTATTTTCTTGGATATTATTATAAGATCAAACCTCAATAATTAGGCCGTAGACCTATTCAAGAAGATCGAAGGCTTGTGCATAAGTCCAAGGGACATAAAACGTATTCCAGGCATCCATCTTATTACTTCATATATCCACTATCTTGAAAGATAAAGAAACTACAATCATCACATCCTAGAGGCATTATGGTATCTATTAAGCCGAAAATCTCTTGAGTTAACTAAACCATGTGTCAAAGTGTGGATTAAAGGAATGTAGATCCCAATGGAAGAGCGAATGGTAGAACAAACCTATAAACTAGGCCATATCCAACGTTTTGGTCCCAAATATCAGTAGTATATAAATAAGGTTGAGAAAACATCTCTATCTTCAGAAGCATGGCTACAAATTTAAGTTCTGTGCATACAAAGAAAAACAAGAAAATGTTGTATAGACTATATCAGTTATCTTGTCCAACAAAGAAGAATGTTAAGTAAGAGGATGGAAGTTCGAAGACCTTAGTAGCAATATAAATTAAAAAAAAAATGGGGACTGAAAAGAGAGGCTGAGACCTCTAAGACAATAAACATAACAAGATGACACAAAAGAAACATGAGAAGCAAAATAAGAGGCTTAGTAACAACAAATAAACATTTTAACTAGAAGACTTCTGATAGAGGAACTAGGTCGAACTATGGAAGGATTTATAGAAAAAAGCACATACAATAAAAAAGGGAAGCTAAGATTTAAAGGCTTCAGAAGTTTTAGTCATGAAATAAGCTATTAACTTTGTAGGAGAAGTTTAAAAGATTGGTAAATGAACCATACTTGAAAGAACAAATCAGTGTTTTGTTTGACATTCTAAAGATCAATGGAAGTCAAATTTTTGGCTTTGGCATCTTGAAATCAATAGAAAGATCATGAAAAAATTAGAAGTGACAAAGGCTTGGACTATGAAACCTAGAATAAGACTTTGTAGCAGCTTCAAACAATCATGGTTGACTAAGGTATGTAGTTATAAGGTACATGCATTTAAAAGGGACATTTTAATTAAATTGGTTTTTTCTATGTATGCCTTGATCATAGGGTTTGTAGACTTTATCTTTGAATCTATGGATTACAAGCCCTAGATCATGCTTGAAGTAGAAAACCCTTGTCAAGTGAGAAAACCCTAACCCTAATTTGATAGAAATCATAGTATTTGCCTTCTAAGGTTTGTAGTCTTCATATTGTTGAAGGTCTTTGATTTTGTAAGACCCTTGTTGATACTTGTAAACCCTAGTCAGTTTTTTCTCTCATAGAAACCCTAACCTTTGGGTTTTAGAGTTTGTAGGAAGTCTAGGATGAATGGAAAATCCTAGTAAGGGTAAGAATTGGATTTGAGATTCAAACCCTAGGGTTCATGTTTTATCAAGAGATTTAGGGTTTGGATTTGAAAATCCTAGGAGTTCTCCTTCTTCAAGATTCCATGAAAACCTTGGAGTGAAAAATCTGTGTTCATGCACTTGTACTTGTATATTTTTCTTGGTTGTACTTGCTATTAAATATTTTAGGTAAAAGCAAGATGAGGAGGAAGAAGCAAAAAAACTATCGTGCTTGATGATGAATCCTTGGAAATGATAAGCATGATGGAGGGAGGGAAATGAAAGGACCCTAAAGTAACTTATGAATAATGAAATTTCTCGTTAAAACATATCTACTAAGGCTCAAACATCACACACAATCTCTAGAATAAAATGAAAACTTGGTAATCAAGTTCGATCCATGGAAACTCTTATGAAAGAAGGAAGAGATGAACCATAAGGATGTTGAGGATGAGAAAGAGGTCATGATGAGGTAAGTCTCATTTTGATATTTGTTGTTGGTTATCTTATTAATATATTGTTTTGATACCTAGAAAGATGTTGTAGGGGTACATTATGACAATTAAGACAAGTTCAACTATGCGGATGCTGAGGGAAATATCAACATGTGGTGACTAACATCTATGAATATCAAGATGTGCTCATCTTGAGATTGGAACGTAGCAAAGTAAGAAGATAACTTGAAGTTCTAGAAGGGAGAATACTTTCATGAGGCTATGATCAACACTCAGGTTGGGAAGGTTCAATAGAAAGACTTCATTGGTAAAGTCGATAAGAAAGTGACGTGGAAGACAAATGACCTGAATATATCATAAGAAGATGGCTACATGATATGTGATACTATGAAGAAGAGCATGCTTTGTACAATGAGATGCAGAGGAAAGAGCGAACCATGAAAGCTATAAAGAAATGATAGCTGGTGCTTTTATGAAAGACAATTAAGAGGACTTGTGGCAATGAATTTGAGGTTGGGAATCTCCTCTAGGTTTGAAAGGGAGTAAAATGAGTCTCCTTGAATAGGATAAGGATCTATTATTTGATTACAAAGAGAATATGGATGTCCTCCCTGATTGAGATGGAGTGTGGTTGGACACTGATTCTCATTATGTCATGTTGTAGACCAGGACTAATAACCATAAGTCTAGTTCATGCATCATTGATAGGGAGAATGATGATTTGTTTGGTTCTCCTTGTGTCAGGTAATTTGATGGAATAGGATTGATGTCCTAAGTCAAGTACATACACATGGATAAGGAGAAAGTTGGATTAAATTAGCATCTTGGACAAACATTCTTAGAGTCATGTAATGTGACATATTAGGATGGAAATCCTAAGTCACATGGACTTGGATAAGAATGGTTTGATGGTAGGATTACCTCGTTATCCTAGGGGGAGTATGTAACATGATGAGTGGATATGGTGTCCTATGGAATGCCTCCCAACATTGTGCTCTAATCTTGTGAGAGATAGAGTGTACCTATCAAGGCCTTGGGTAATTTGACAATTTTGGCTATGTTGAATGATGCTTATCAATTTGGTTTTCTTATTTTAAGGAACTTTTCAAATGTAGTACTATACTTGTACTGGTTGGAAAATTATGAATAACTCCCTAGTTAAGAGGGAATGTTGGAAATTATAGCTAGTTTTAGTCTTCATAATTGTTATTTGTGTCATGTCATGATGTAATTCTTATGTATTGGCAAAACAAAACAAAAATAAAATTTATTGTAAAATAAAATTGACTTATTAAAGCATGGGTTACATGATTGGGTCATTAGTCAATAGGTCAAAGCACCCATTGTGTGATCTAGGGTTTTTATCTTGAGTCAAATTCGATATCATAATGTAAAAGACCCCATTGGGAACTTGTATAAAATAAAGACAATATATTTTGTACTTTAAAAGTGTCTAGAAAGCTCAAGAGAATAGGTCGGCCACCCATCCAAAAGTCGGCTTAGAGTGGGCTCAAGAGCCATTTGGAAAGGCTATATATAAAGAGACTCCGATCTCAATTGTAATATACATCAAGCAATCACATATTGGATTTGTTCTGAAGTATGAAAGGGATGCAAAGGTCTAAGAGAGTTGGAATAGTCAAAGCGAAGAATAAGACAAGTCTCAAAAGTCTCTAACTTGTTGTCTACAATACACACATGTGAGGAGCCTAGGTTTTGCTAGGGTTTCCATAGGTTTTGAAGTTGCATAAATGAAGAAGACAAAGTTAATAAGTAAAGAAGACATGTATGGATGGATGGTTGACCTGCATCTTGAAGGAAGCTATAGGTCTTGTGTTTGGTCTTGGAAGTCTCCTTTGAAAGTTGATAAGCAAGAGAAGTTCTTGTCGGTTTTCCCTCGCTGGAGGGGTTTTTCCCTAGCGTGGAGCCTATATCTTGTGTTCATGTGATCTCTATTGTTTGGCATTTATTTGATGACGAAGAACACACACATAATAATAATCTAAGAAGAAGAACATAATCAGAAAGAACTGTCATGAATGGAAAATTGAATTACAGATGTTGCCTAATCATATTTTCCAATAGATATGTCCTTGTATAGTTTTTCCATCCTATGAGAGGATATCATCACTTTTTGTCAAAGTGATACCCACCAAGAATAATTTTTGAACATATTTTTACCAAGATACTGCCAAGTCACCAAATAAACCAATATCCCATGCACGAGTCCAGTATGGTGTCACTGTGATGGGATCATGAGAGAAATAAATCTGATTTAAATAATAGATGCCCATATTATGAATAATCTTGATAAGTGGAGTAGACAAAGAATTATGAAAGCTATCTATGCTTGTTTTTAAACAAACACTTATTATAGGTCAATTGACCAACATTCACTAAACAAATACAATGGAATCTTCTTTAGTAGCCTCCAAACTATTGGCAATCTACACATCATTTTTTTTAAAGAATGTTTTATAACTAGTATGAAGGAAGTGATTTGAGCATAGGACTTGATGGCTCAACCAACAATTTGGTTGTAGGCTTCTCAATAAGCTGGACAAGCATAGGTGGTTTCTAATGTATAAACAAAAAAATTCTCACATGTTTGCTATTGAAATGGGTGGTCGATGATGTAATTTTTGGTGCAAAATGGTTACATAGTTTGGGCCATATTGCTATAGATTTTAAGGAATCATGCATTAGATTTAGTAAGGAGGGTCATAAACATGCACTCAAGGGATTCAAGTTTAGCTCATTTGAAATGATTAGCTCTCATCATGTGGAGAAACTCTTAAAGAAAGGCGACTCAAGCATTTTTCTCAATTCAATGCTAACCAATTCATGAATTCAACCTAATTTACCGTTAGTCCTAACTAAATATCAACACATTTTTGAAACATCCTGTGGCTTACTCCCTTCTTGTGGTAAGCATGATCACAATATTGCCTTGATTCTGAGTGGTCAACTACCTAATGTGCATCCTTATAGGCATATTTGCACAATTGAACATAATTAAAAAGTTTTTCATGAATTATTGGAGGTAGGAGCCATTCATCCTATTATTGTTATTATCACCCATGATCATAGTATACATCCAATCTCCTCTTCCTATCCCGTGTTGATGGAATATTCATAAATTGAGCCACAAGTTCACACTCCTTCACATAAGGAGATTTTAAACCTTACTCCCCTTCCTGTTTATTCCACCTTGGAGTCTAAAGGCTTCAAGTCTTCAAAGATGGACCATTTCTTAAGCAAATAATGATTAGGAGGAAAAAATAGAACAATAAAGACTTAGCCCAGGAAGGGGTTGTCCAAGGAGGACTCTTCAAGGATAATACAATAAATTCCCGAAAAATAAGTGCACTTAGAGTCGAGAAGCCCTCACAATAGGGTATCCCATGATTGTGATGTCCCTTAATATAAGGGGAGTGTGGGGTTCCTTTACGAAAAATTCCCTTAATAGACTAATGGAGCTAAATAACTCATTGGTTTTGTTGATTCCTTCATTTCCTTAATTTTGACAAGCCCTCTCTTGTCGACTTCTGCACATTTAGTCCACGAGAGTGACCTAGAGGTTAGTGTACTTTGGATGTAAATTCTTCATTCTTGGGTACCTCGTATCAAGAAAAGGGGACCATCATTTCTCTTTGATTTGGTTGTTTTCTACGTGCTCGAATCCATCTCATTATCGCAAGATCGAGAATTATACACTTGATGGTCCATTACTTTAACAAATTCATTTTCTGGGCATGTGTGAGATGTTCCCATACCTCATGAGGGGGAAACCCTTTAGATATCTCTCCACATCCTCGACTGTCAGTAGTTCAAGATATAACCTCAGATGTACAATATATTTGACTGGCTCAATTTTCATAAGAGCCCACCGCATGAGCCCCTCCTTCAGCTAGCTCATTAAGATATTCAAAGCCCTTTCATGTTCAACAAAGATTATTTACTTGTGATATCCCCCTCTCATCACCTTGGGGGCCTTTGGTCCTATGTACTTAGTTTAGCAACATTTATTGTATTAGTCTTGGCCTTTGTATTCGAGGCACATGTATATGGTACTCTTTGTATCATTGCATTATTTTCTCGCCCATTGATGCCAACATATCATGTATCATGTATTATTTTTCTCATAAGAACATCTTTGGGCTGACCATTATTCTTTGTACTAAGTTATCTTGACCCATGATATATCTCGGTGAGATATTTCCAACGACGTAGATGGTTTGTCATACTGAGCTATGGTGATCCTGTAATGGCCTATAGAAAAACTAGGGTTTTCCTATAAAATAGTTTCTTGCCCCCAATTCAATTTCATTTATGTATTGCGTTGTTGGTGAATTTGGAGAGGAGGGAGCCTTAAAAATTGGTGAGCTTGTAGTGAATAAACTGACCTGTAGATTTCAGATCGACAATTTAAGGTTGGTGTTCATACCCTACTCATCATTTTCCATGGTTTGGATTTATAGTTTAGGGTTTTTTTTAGACTTAGGGAACCCCTGTTCATCTTTACAACTGTAACGCACCTGTTTGGCCATTTTATTTTTTTGGGAACACAACAAATGGTTGAAAAAGTGTGTTGGAAATGTAGGTTCCGATGGAAAACTTGCATTGTGAATCTGGATCAGAGGGTCCACAAATGAGTGGGGAACTGGTCCCTTGAGGTAGCCCTAGAGCTAGAAAGGATGTTTATACTATGACTTTCACAAAAAATTATGGTTTTGTGAAAATATGGTTTAACAAAAAGTGTTATGGGGAGAACGAGGATTTGAGGAGCTACCCTCTCAGGTGTAGGGGGAACAAGTAGTGAGGGGGGCCCTTACACGCTATGGGTTACTCAATTTATTTGAGAACCCACTCATGAGGGTTGATGAGCCGCTATTGACACTGATAGTAATTTTTTAGGATCCAGATCAAGAAGATTTTATTATACAGGACTACGAGATCAAGATGAATATCCAAGGCATATATTTTCTAATAGAGTTGCCATCCTTGGGGGTGGTTAGGGAGATACATCCAGTGCTACCTCAAGGGAGGCCTCCAGATGAGTTTTTTAAGCATCAATGCATACTGCGTGATTGAATAAGGGACTGAAAAATCTAATTACATGACTTGGAGAGATTGGAGACACAAGCCACTATTGCAGTAGTGATGTGCATATTGGGTGGCCATGCTCTTCATAAGATCATTGGAGGATAGATGATTATGGTGGAGAGCATACTTGTAGGGATCTACTATGGGTGGGCCCAAATGTTGATGGCATTGAAGCACAAATTAAGTTCATGCAGGAGGGAAATGATAGGGAACTGTTCTTTTGTGACAATATTATGCTCATTTTTCTTTGAGAATATCCCATGCTTTGACCACATGTGCAGATCCAGGATGGGGGTCAACAGGAGCCTAGGATGCACTGCTAAAGGAAGCTACTACGATGAGAAAAAATAAGGGGAGTCAGAAGAGTATTATGACCTAAGTTTTTGGCCCATTGGGATAAGATCCCTCTATACATAGAGGATTATCCACACTCAAGTATGAACTTCCAGGGAGATCTTGAGCTACCATTACCACTCGGATGAGCATGGGGCCCTGATGGTATGTGATAGATACTATATGCTTATGAAAATAATAAGTTAGGAAGTATATTTATATGGTACTGAATTTGAAACTTATGACATGCAAATATAGCATTGATATGACCAATGGGATATATGGGACGACCTGTAGCACATGGGGCCACAGATCTTGGGGCATCTTCATCCCAAGGAAACGAGATACTAATGAGTTTATGGAGGACATGAAGTGGAGGTTAGACACAACACTAAGCGGTGTTACTGAGCGTGAGTGGCACAAGTTGAAGGATCATTAAATGAATGTATGTGCCGATCTTCCCTTTGATTGGTGAGCTATCTTGAGGTGTGTTTGTATGGTTGGTTAGGTTGTCTATGACCTATTGGTTGGGGGGTGGCCCCACTTGCATGAGATAATACAGAGGATGATGAGTAGATGTAGGGCCATAAAGGCCCCCCATTTTTGTATGTAAGTTTATAACATGCTGTGGACATGCCATATGTATTTAGAACAATGGATAACACTATGGATGTTGTGATACATAATATGATTAAGCATTTTTTTATGTCATCGCCATTTTGTTATGATGATTATCTTCTTATGGATGCATGTGATGAATTCCAATTTATAATGTTATTTGCAATGGTATATACATAGTTATTTTGAGATCTAGGAACATGATTGAATGATATGGATTCAAATTCATGTGCAAAAATCTTAACTCAAATATTTTCTAAATAGGACAATGTTACACACATGATAGACACCATTCAATTACATGACGAGCAACATGGAGTCAAGATAAACATGAAGGTGAAGGATGCGATGAGCAATGGAATCCACAAACAAACTGCATCATTTTAGCCTAGTTATTGGTGGCATATTCGATACATACACCATTTCAAAGGACTAACAAATGAAAAGGGTAAAAATGGCCCAAGATGCTGAGGCTAGATTCTTGGAGAAGAGACTCACATCGTCGGTGTAGATGATATACGATGTGGATGATGGATCCATATGAAAGGTGCAAGAAGACAATCAATTAGATGATGCCATATGAAACCTACCTAACAAATGCAAAAAGAAAGAAAAAGATGCATTTTAAGGGAAATTTCTAAGGGTAGAATTTATTTATATAAATCGAATCGCAAGGGTTGGGGAGAAGCTTTCCTTCTGGGCCCTATAGGATATATGCCCCCTTTCCCAAACCTTTCTTGATAACATATGATCCTTTCCATAATGGCTCAAACTTTCCATGTCCCAAGATAGACAAGGACTAAATCACCTTCATGGAATGTATGAGGGTGGAATTTATAGTCATACTAGAATTCAGTGCGTTTATTTTCCACTTTAATGGTTTTCAAAGCATCATGATGGTATTCATTAGTGTGTTCTAGCATAACCTGCCTCTATTTTAAGGGCTGGGTAATAGAGAGGAGTTTGAAAACAAGGTGAAGGGAGGGAATGCGACACTTAATTGGTAATACTGCCTCTTTGCTATAGACAAGGTGTAAATAAGTGAACCTGTTGGCAGTTTAAATAGAATTTCTATAGGCCCAAAAAGTAGGGAAGAGAATTAAATGCTAGTTGGTCTTGTGCTTATCCACCATTTGTTGAAGCATAGCCTTAAGGATCTTGTTGACTGCTTCAAATTTTCCATTCACTTGTGGGTAGTAATATGATGAATATTAGTGTTCAAAATCTAATAGTGAGGATATATCACACCATATATTCTCTTTGAAGTGTCGGCCATGGTTTAAGACCAATTCTTTCGGAACTACAAATCAAGCAATGACATGGTTAAAAAGGAAGGCGACTACAGTAGCTGCGGCATTATCGAATGTGGGAATGACTTCAGCCCGTTTGGTGAAATAGTCAATGGCCACAATGATGTATTTATTACCATTGGTGGAGGTGGGTTACACTCCATGAAGTAGATGGCCCTTTACAAAAAGGCTTGACTCTAACAATGAGATGCAAAGGAGAGGGATGATCTCTAGTCTTTGGTGTAAAAATCTAGAAATAGGGAAAATGTTTGACTACATCAACACAACTACTAATGAGAGAAGGCCAAAAGTATCAGACGCACATTATTTTCTAGGCAGTGGACATTCCATTGAGATGACCATCGCAGGCACCACTGTGAAAAGTATTCAACACTTGTTCAAATTTAGTGTAGGTGAGACAACGACACAAAATGGTATTGACACCACAAAGATATAGATAATTGCCTATGAGAAGGTAGCGAGGGGCTTGATGAAGAATACATCGTCGATTATCGCGAGTGAGATGGGGGGGCGAATTTCTGGGTTCACAAGTAGGTTATTATGTTACCATACCATTGCTTGTCTAATGATATGGTGAACAAGTGTTTATCCAGAAAGTCATCATTCAAGGGCAGGTCTTGTGCACTAGTAGGAAGATAAAAAATGAATTCAGCGAGGTCTAAGTCCTTCTTACTCTTGAGCGTAAAAAATTCCAAATCAAATTCCTAGAGGATAACAATACAATGGGTGTACTTCCCACTTATGACCCATCGACTTAGTAGGAATGCCATGGGGTTGGAATTAGAAACAACCTACACATCAAGATATAATGATGTAAGTTCTGAACAAATAACAAAATGATAAAGCCAACTTTCCCTCATGGGAATAAGACATAGAGGGTCCATTAAGGTTATTTCTCACATAGTAAATGACATGCTCATTCTGATCACCATCCTCTTGCACCAAGACTCCAAAAATGGCATAGGTGGATGCATATATGTATAAGATAAAGTCATTTTCAAATTTTGGTGGGCTAATTAAAGGAGCGAAGGCGAGGGCATGTTTAAATGCATCAAATAACTATTGAGCATGTTCAACTCACACGAATGGAATGCTGGACTATAAGAGGCAAAGAAACCCATGAGTAGTGGTGTCATAGTTCAAAATGAATCTATGCAAAAAGTTAGCTTTCCCTTGAAGGCTTTGCAACGGGAGAAGGTTACAAGGAGGGGGGAGTTCAAGGATAGCTTGAACTTTGACATGATCAACAAAGATCTAGGCTTTAGATATGATGAAGTGCAAAAGTTGACTGGAAGGAACACAAAAGACACACGTAAGAGGGTTTAGTCGAATTTTATACTTGTGACATCCTAAAAATATGGTACACAAATCGTCAAGGTGTTGCCACTGATGTTTGGAAAAAGCAATGAGATCATCTAGATACGCAATAATACTGTGGTCCAGGTCATGTAAGAATTAAGACATGGTGCGTTGAAATGTGCCCCTAGCATTCTTCAAATCAAAAGGCATGACCATATATGCAAAACTTTCCCATGGACTAGTGAAGGTGGTTTTATGTTGATCTCCAAAGAGGATACTAATCTGGTTGTACCCTAAGAATCCATCCATGAATGAAAGTACCTCATGTCCCTGACACTCATTGATAATTTGATCAATAAATCATATGGGGAAATTGTCTTTGGGACAAGCTTTGTTGAGATCATGGAAATCCATGCAAAAACACATGATTATTTTCTTTTTCGTAATGGGAACCACGTTAGAAACCCATGAAGTGTATTTAATAGGGTAAATGAATCCTGCTCGCTTAAGGTTATTGATTTTAGCCTTGATGGCTTCTCATTTTGAAGGGTGAATAGGCCTTTTTTCCGAAAGATGGGGATGGAATCTAGCCAAGTGTCGATGTGGTGTTCAAAAATGACTAGATCAAGTCTAGGCATCTCAGAGTAGGACCAGGCGAAGATGTAATTGAATGATTTAAACAACTTAGTGTAAGCCCTAATTTGTTTAGGGGGTGCAATGCGCCACCAGTGTGATGTATTCTTCAATTCCCAGTTTATTCAAGATGTTCACCTTGATGGCAGGTGAAATGTTATCCATATTACCCTCTTCGAAAGCATCGGGTGTGGGAATAGGGTTTTTGATCCAATCTACTTACGTGTGAATAAACTATTTTGATTCCATAACATATTCGTCATGAGATTGCTATAATAGAAAATAGGAAAAATGATGCATATCATCCCATGGGTAGTCTGGTGTGGTCATCGCTTCCATAATGTCCTCATCAAAATGGAATATGGGAGGTTGGGATTCATAGAGAACACTAGATGATGTCGATGAGGAAGGACTTGAAGCATCACCATGGGGGACAAGGTTCACATATGCAATGTCTTCTAGGGGGGACAAATGACAAGTGGATTTAAAGTCCACTGATGTAGAGACTAAGGTAACTTCATAAGGTGAATCTAAAGATACATACTCAAACACTCCCAAGGAGTCTGAAGAAATAAATCACATGGATGATTATAGCTAAAGGATGGGTATAAAATTGTCAGTCATTTCCACTCTAGGGGGAGGAATAATGACGGTGGATTGAGTAGCCTCTTGCACTAGTGCGAGGGGCCATAGGTAGAGAAGGGGAAGGGTCAATACAAGAAACATCCATATCACAAAGAATAGTAAGGGCATCACAAAAATAGTGGAGACGGGAAAACAATGTGAATAATGTTCGTACATATTGCACAAAGCGCATGGGTGATTTGTGCATAAAGACTTGTTTGTGTTGGATGATTTAGGTAAGGTGAATTGCACCTCTAGGACATTTGGGCCTGGCTCAATTTCATTGTTAGAAATAACACTCTTTAAATAGGGAAGAATAGCCAAATTATTGGTGGCATGGCCATGGAGATTGCATAAAGCACATGGAGTAGTCTTAGGTGATGCAGGTGGAGTGGCTACCACTTTTGTTTCTTTGCCCCCATTTAACAGGCTTCCCCCTCCTCACCAACCACTTTCACAATAGGAGTAGAGTCCTGCAAAGGTTGTGGTGGAACTTAAATCCTACTAGGGGTGGTTGGAATTGGTTATACCGATGTCAAAGCCACATAAGGTTTTAGATGATCGGGAGGGGTGTTTTGTGGAGGATTAATGTACCAAACTAGGACCCCCATGGTAAAGTTGGGAAAAATTAGCATAGCCATCATGGGGGTGGAGATCATTCATGGTGATGGAAAAAGAAAGGAATTTGACCAAATGGATGGTGTCGAGGAGGAACTTCTCCTAAGGGACCAACTAAGTTTGCAACAACGATTTTTTGTTGAGTTGGCTGCTAGGAAGGGGTAGAAGATTACTGAGAGACCAGTGATGCTTGAATCATAAAAACCATGAAAGATCTAGGCTCATAGGAACAGGGGAGGGACCATACATTAGAGAATTTTTGAGGTGAAAAATGGGCATAAAAACAAAAATGTACAACCAAAATCAACTTTATAAGAACCGATAGGATTCAAGATGATGATGTCAACCATGTGGGATGATTCACCATTTTGGAGTAAAAAATTAAAAAGATTAAAAAAAACTACTTTTTCAACTTGTATTTTCAACTTATCTCCCTACTTTTTTACTCAAATTTCAAGCGGGAAGACTTATTGGATGCAAAATTTAATTCCTCATCGAAGGAGTACCCATTTTTCATACTTTCTATGAACCTCGCTACACGAAAAATGAGATATACATGAAACATTTGTTTGCAATCACTTTTTTCATGTATTTCTCAATTTTCATGTAGCAGGGTCCATCTAAAGTATGCAACATGGGTACTCCTTGGATGAGGAATTAAAGTTTGCGTCCAATGAGTGCTCCAACTCGAAATTTGAGTAAACATAGGGAGATAAAATGAAAATATGAGTTGAAAAGTAGTTTTTTTTCCCTTCTAAAATTTGATGATGTAATCTAATCTTATTTTATTACTTCCACTATTATTTTATAATATTCCTTAGGAGGCTCATTTTAGACCTCAAAATTTATCTAATTATAAGCCCCAACCAATGCAGAAACATTATAGGCCCCTGGACTAATTTTAGTCAAGGAAGGCAAAAAATTATTGCCCACCATCAAAGAAATGACATTTTGAGGGGATGTCTTAGACTGAGGATTGTAGTATGTCAACTAATCGATAGTGAAAATATTCCCAGTATGGGGGAAGATTATTTTATGAAAGATGGAAGAAGCGACTACTTTCAATGCGTACATGAAATTTCAGGCAAGGAAGAGGTAATAATCGAGAGGTGCATTGATGAATTCACCATTAATCATGAATTTCTTTCCAACGATGATGACAATAATTTTTTTGTATAAAAAAATAAGCTGTGAAAGGCGACCATCATATGCATGGAGGGTGGTAGTTGATGGTGAAATATTGTGGGAACCAAGTTGCTTCTAGACATTAACAGACATCACACAAGTGGATGCACATCCATCGATAATACACCACTGGACAACGATTGTTATCACCTAAAAAATGATCACCTAGCCATTCTAACTAGGTGGATCGAAATACACCATGTAGGATTAATTTTCCATAGTAAAATAACTTTCACCACGGGAAATAATTTAGTAAACCATTTTTATTAAATTATTTCTGATTAAAATTAAAAAACCCCATGATAATAATTGAATAAATCATTAAATAAAGCACTATTTATTTATCATTCCTTAATTCTATTTTTGGAATAATTGTTAAATCACTATTTAATAATTATTTCCATTTCACATCTTTCTTAATCCTCGTGAAATAATTAATAAATAATTTTATTTGTTAATTATTTCTAAATAAATATATTTGACCATTTTGAATATCTTTGCCCTCTAAAAAATATAATAAAATATTCGTAACGGTTAGATCTTGATCTGGTCAATATTATTTTATTATTTTCCATTTTCGAGATCAAACTAATACTTTCTTATAAATAGGAGGGTTTTCCATTCGTTCTTCACTATGATCACTATCATCATTACCACTATCGTCACTTCACAATCGAGCTCCCATTTGAGTTCTACTCTTTTTGTTTTGGATTTTTCACATAATGAGAGAGAGAAATAGATTACTGAAGCGTAAGGACATCAAAGGACCCATCACATAGAGGGGAATTTGTAGACCCATGTTGTAGATCTCCTTCACGAGGTGTTTTTAATAAAATATTATTCATTCAATAACATCTTCTTCTATTGGGTTATTACATCTGATATTTCTTGCTATTTTCTGTTTTGGATTGCATAATTTTTTTTTGCTGTAGGGTTTTCTTGTTTTATTATTACAGATCTGAAGCGTAAACAACCACATATTGTTGTTAGGGTCACTTTCCACCAGTGACTTAAGTGAAGTATTTTTGGTACACACGCTAAAAATTTTCATACTAAAAAATAGTGACACCATGTATGTGAACCCATAAATTCAGTCCATTTGATTCATATATGCAATGCCAAACGAGATTGGTAATCCATCATTTCATTTCCCTTATTGCATCCATCATACATTATTCCCACAAGAAAACATCCATAAGATTAAAAAATGAAAAACCACATCATCAAAATGTGTTTAGAGTCCACTATTCTAAATAAATTTAACATGTCCATAACATGCTATATCTATCCATACAAAATTAGGGGGAACATATGCCCCTATATTTCCTCATGATCCTCTGCATGATCTTGTATTCCACATAAGAATATGTAATGAACATGCTTGACTCTTTTCCTTCCACTCATTCATTTCCAAACTCTTCAAATTTTGAATATTATAAAATAAATAAGTGCTCCACCACATATCATTTCAACCATCTATAATGATTAGGTGCATCAATATGAACATAGTGCCAAAAAAAACATTATACCACCACAAATCATGCAAGCATTCTCCAATGTAAACAATAGTCACTCAATATATGAAAATAATGCAAGCATATGTATGCAACATTCACTCTCCAAAGCCATCTATATGATCAAATTCATGTTTTCTTCATGCCATCACCTCAACCTTCTTGATTCTTGTTTTACTCTCATGGAATCTTGCCTTTGTTGTCATGGAGTCTTTCCTTTGCTATCATGGAGTATTTCCTTTCCATCACAACAAATAAGATTAAAAACAAATTAGTGTCACCACAAATTCTCCATTAAACAATCTTTGCAACATTATCCAAGCATCAAGCCATCAACATGCCATCAACACAAGCATCAAGTGATCAACATGCCAACATCAATGTTCTACAAAACCATCAAGGTATTTATTGCTCCTTTTTCATGTTGTCATCAAGCATGCCAAGAATAAGATATGCAACATCTAGCATCAACATATGGTCCATCAACATCTAGCATCTGTCCCACCAATACATATGCTCCTTTTCATACCTTTGCTGATCTTGATATGCTCTTTTGCCCTTAACTGACCCTGTTACCGCTCTTGCCTTGTTTCTCCTTTGTCCCTTGCTCCTACACACCTTGCTACTGCTCCTTGCCTTTCTCCTGCATACCTTGCTTATCCTGTTGCTATTTTTCCATCAATGACAATAATGCCATCAATATCCCCCTGTAGTGTCCTGTCTAGGGTGCTAGACTAGGTTATATTTATTATCGACCAGGATGCGTAGACTTAGAGGCATGCATCTAAAGTATATAGACATATAGGATTATTAGCTAAGTGGTTATGATGGTAGGCCACAGGACTTCTTTACGGAAGATTGAGGTATGTCACCTATCACCCAAACACTCAGGTCACTCAGTTAATCTACCTAATTACAACATTGTCATTCAACTCATTTATCAAATTAAAACGCTGTGTATAACTGCAAACCAAGATTTTAATCCCCTTACAGAGACACCATGCATAAAACCCCTATTCAGCAAATACTCAGCATTCATTATCATTCATGCAAGATAAAAATATATAGAAATCGTAAGCATAAGAGTTCATGACATTGCTTTAAAAGACAACAAGGGACCGAATCCCTTACATGATACGATTCATGATCTCAGTGATGAACTGTTCAAGCACGATCATAAACATAAACCATACACATATCATAAACATAAACCAATTCTAATCACTGCTCAAATCATATAATACCCTAAGTTTCAAATGAAAAGAGAATAACAGTATACCAAGTTAACGCAGGGCCCGTCCACGTTCCAGAGGTATACTGGACTATGAACCGATTATCAAATTAACGCAACAAGATCATGACTGTAATTTAAGTCTTTGATATTAGATTCAAACTCTGTTTTCAAAATGAAAACAATGATGATAAAACAACTGACTCAAAACTGTGTTTACATACGGTCTTACAACCCTTACATTTCGAAAACGAATGTACATTCATGATGTGGCTGTTGCCGCTTTTACCATGTCATGATTTTTGAAAATGTTTCTATCCTAAACTGATTTCAAAAAGGAAACAAAACTAAATCAATTTAGAATGCTTGCTGTTGCTGCCTTTGTCGCCAACATGCTATAGTTTGACCTTCGTTGACCGCGCATGTAGGAGGGTCGATTCTGCTGTGGGATAGGTATTCATCCATGCTTGGACATTCTACTTTTCATCCCTACCCTTCGCTCTAGCCTAGCTGTCATGCCATATGTCAAACAATAAACCAATTACAGGATGTTGGAACTTCCTGTAGCCATTTTACCAAAAATTCCTAATTCGTTAACATAAAACTCCTAAATCAATTTCAATGCATTTTAATAACTATAGGACTATTAACTAATCAATTTCCAAGGGATCTGAGAGATATATGATGGAAAGAG
>APFE030542095.1:47501-80159 GCA_000404065.3 Pinus taeda | reverse complement strand
TCCTAGTGTATATCCTCTTCTTTTGACATTTCTTGATCCTTTTCTTCCTTCTCTTCAAAATCAATGTAAAATAGTTTCTTCTCAGCACACTTATGACCTTTAATGTATTTGTTATCACAATTGTAACAAATTACTTTTTCTCTTTTTTCTTCCAATTGTTTTGGTGTCAACCTTATAGGTTGTGGAAGGCTAGGAGAAACAACACTTCCATATTTATAGTTGTGAGGGGTAGAATTCCTTGTTGCCATAATTTTGCTTTCCACTTTTCTTGCCAACCTGAATGCCTTCTCTAATGAATCAGGTTCTCAAAGATGAACTCCATGTTGAATGTTATCTTTTAAAGTACCTATGGAGACATCAATCCTCTGCTTCTCTGGAATCTCATCTTCCCTTATATTCAATTTTTGAAAGTCCTCAATGTGCTCTACCATTGAAGACTTTTGCTTGAGATTTATCAATTGGCTAAAGAAGGTGTTTCTCTTTGTATCCTCATAATGTGCTATCATTTCCTCTATGAAAATTGACCACGTCACAAGTGGTTTACGAGAACAAAGCCCTTTATACCATAAAAATGATCCAGTTGTAAATATGAAGATGTAATACGTAACTTTTGTAACAGTTGCACCTCATGTAGATCAAAATATTTCTCCATCTGTAGTATCCAATTTACCAGATCCTTGCCATCAAATTTCCTCATATTGCCTTTTCTTGATTTTAGGGTATCGATCTTGAAATGACTTTAACTCTATAATTTTGGATCTTCTAGTTTTGAAATCATGATTTGTAGTAGCCCTTTGTGTCCTCTTTCCAATGCCACCAGTCTGATCAAAACTGGATTCTCCAAGAAAGAGTTATGCACAATCTACCAAAATGACCTGATTATATACCTTTCAAAAGAGCGAACTTGTATGAAGTGCCACGTGTGATGGTTTTAACCTTCGAATCTGAAAACAATATACGGAAAACAATAGTTCGTCCTCTTTCTGTAACTTCTTACGAAATTTCAATCTTATGCTCAGAGAGACAGTTATGATGATTTCCCCAGGTCACCTGTTTGGGATGTAATTTGTCAGCCTACAGAAACCCTAAATGTCTTGGACTGTATCTCCGAAAATATAGCGAAACAACATATGAAATTTGGGCCCGCGATGCTCCCCGATTTTGGCTCAAATAGGTTCTAATTTCAAACTCTGAACCTTTGTAGAAAACAAATTATAGCGAAAATTCCATGATGACTTGTTTGAGATGAAATTTTGGAGCTTGCAAAAACCATAACTTCCTCAAATCATATATTCGAAAATATAGAGAGGAAAGATCTGAATTTGGACCCGAAGTTCAGAACGATTTCAGATGAAATGGGTTTTTTGTTTTAGCTTCTGAAATGTCGCAGAAAAAAGTTAAAGTGAAAATGCCACGATGGCCTGTTTGGAGCATCGAAACCCTAGAACCCAAAGCTATAATACCAAATGTTATGAAACCAGCTCACAAAAAGATAGAAAAGATAGATCAACGCCTTATAAATAAGCCTCTTCGAGGTGGAAACCTCCTTTACATTACACAAATGAACAATTCTTGGATGTACAAATGACAAGACCTCCCTTCTATATATAGGAGTCTAAGGGGTAATAATATAATCAGAGTCGAAATAAAAATAATAATGCAAGGGCACAATAATAACAATAGTGGGCTTCTATGGGGCATAATAATAACAATATGGGGACTACATGGGCACAATGATATAATAAGGGGGTTGTACTAATAACAATAAGGGGTTACACTAGTAGTATAGGGACCTAACATCCTCCTCCTTTCATTCTAAGAATTGTCTTCCTTGCTGTTATTACATCCCCCTTTGACATTAGTGACAAGGGGTACAAAAAAATTTCTCCTCATATTTTACATCACAAGATCATTTCTCCTCTTGAGCACATGAGCAATGCTTTAGTATTGAAGATCTCATGCACTATGAAACTTTGCATAAACTTCATTGCATCATAAGAAACTATTAAATTCATGGTTCTAGTTTTATGGATGTCGGTAAACATATTTAACGGATTTTCCTCTAATACCTATATCTCATTATATCACCATTAGCAACAATTTAAGTCAACATAATGGAATGGAATCTTAGAACATATTTCAATATGTTGAAAATCAAATGATAATTGAATTAAAAGGTTGTCTGGTATTATGTGGAGTTTTGTTTCTCCATCGATTGTTGGACACTAGATAAACCAACACTCCCCTGTGTTTCGTGACATGGACTAACTACCTCTTGTGGATCCTTATCTCCGGCGATGCGATCGTTGACTAACACCTACTGGTTTTTGTTTATTGACAATAGTGATTCCCAATAAGTGGTATAAAAGTGTAGGTCACAAGTTCGATACACACCCGACTCGTGTTGGGGGGGATATTGTTGGACATTGGATAAACCAACGCTCCTAGTGTATTTCATGACATGGACTAACAACCTCTTGTGGATCCTTATCTCTGGCGATACGATCGTTGACTAACACCTGCGGGTTTTGGTTTATCGAAAATCGTGATTCTCAACAAGTGGTATCAAAGCATAGGTCACGAGTTCGATACACACTTGACTCATGTTGGGGGGGGAGATTGTTGGACATTGGATAAACCAACACTCCTCGTGTGTTTCATGACATGGACGAACTGCCTCTCGTGGATCCTTATCGCTTGCGATGCAAACGTTTACTAACACCTACAGGTTTTGGTTTATCGATAATTGTGATTCCCAACATAGATATCCTCGAACATATAATACTTTTGAAAATGATAACCTTCTATATGTTCCATTGTGTAGGTTGAAACTTTTTAGAGAATGTACAACTTTTTCACCTTCGTCTCTTCTTCAACTTCTTGATTTTCCACCTCCATTATAGTTCCTTGTGACTGAATTAGGGGTTTGTATCCTGGAAATGTTGCTTCAATGTTTCTTTAATGTACCAAATGTTGCTTATCCATTGCTTACTAAAGACTTCCCTGTAATATTAAATTTCATCAAAAATTTGAGGCTACTCTCCATACAAATTCTCCATATGCTATTTATCAAGTGCACTGTAATACATTACCAATGTTTATGTCGTTACATTGATTTGGAGAATCCATATTGACATTTCTACATCAAAACCAAGTAATTGCTTGAAATTTTTTACACTGAATGAGCTGGGTAATTGTCATGAACCTAGGGTACAAAACCCTAATTTCAACATAGCGCACCATATAATGAACACATGACAATTGCATCAATGCGAATATCACTGTTACAATATATATGCCACAATATATAAGATGGAAACGAAGCAATTGAAAATAAGAAACCGGTATAATATGAACATAGGGGCATTCTGCATGGTGACTTTGGTAACATGATATTAGAGGCACAACATATCATATATACCTTTATATGCCATTCTCATCCTTGAATTGAAGAAGACTATGTCATAGATCGTCTGGAAGCCACACTAACTCCATTTTGGAGAATGCTGCCAAGACCAAAACTTTTTGTTCAACGACCACGTACTTGACAGATATAACAATAGAGTTTTCTTGGTCAAAAAACGTGTCGATTAACAAAAAATGATCTTTAATGGTCAATACACTTTCAAATTTCTTTATTGAAAATGTTGTAGTTTATCAAGGCTCAATTTGAATATTAATGCTGGATTTGAATGTTAACGTAGGATTTGATGTCAACGGTGCTTGTGCTTACCATCTCACACATCTAATATAGGTCTTCCAACTGATAACACAATACAGGTCTATATTATCATTTGGTGCTCGTTCTTACCATCTAACACCACTTTATGCAATTTTTTATTTTCCCATCCAACACTGTTGAAGATATTAATGCCAAAAACATTGTAGAAATATATTGATGTTAATATTATACGACTTGCCATAATATTATTCCTCCACTACTAGAAAAGTTCGCACTAGCACCATACTGACCAGCGTTGCCATAAGACATACATATAATGTTGGTATTTGTTCAACAATGGAAATGAAGGCATTTGAACACAAAAATATATAGAGACGCTTCTCCATAATAAATATATAAATCTCTCCAGTGTCTTTCTCAGTGTAAAATCAATAGATTGCGAAAAGGCTACACATTCACTAGCTTTCTCTTAGTTGGAGGTTGCATTGTATCATAAGTTTGATTCCACTTACACGAATAGGGATATAACCACTCCCACAACCACCATAGTTTTCATTGATTCAAATGCTATGATAAAGCTAAAAGATACCCCACATGATGTCCCACAAGCTGACCCAAATGCCAAGTCTCAAAGGATGGAGCATGCACAATCCGAATATGAGAGGAAGACTAAAGAGGAGAGGATGGAGATGAGAAGTTACCCATCTAAATCACTTACATCGATATGAACTAGATTATTACTGCGACGGTGGCAAGAAACTAAAGGCGTGAAGGGAAACCACACATTATTCCATCAACAAGAATATATGATGAAGGATACAACAAGAAACCCAAAGAGAAGCTATGATGAAATAACTCTTTCTCCCAGCAACGAGAATATACCATAATGTTTGAACAAGAAACCAATGAAGAAGCTACGATGAAAGAACAAGAAGATCCAATAAATGATAGAGAAAAGAGACCTCCCGGGAATACTTTCATTGCAGTGTATGATTAATAATATTGTAAGTAATGCCACTTTTTCATAGCAGCGGTGGCGAAATTCCAACCATAGAACAATTTTATTCATTATCCTTTTAATATATCGCCTATATAAAATCCTGCTTCTCTCTACGAAAATTTTATTGTGATGTTGTGCCTGCCTTGCCACCTAAAAGTAGTTTGCGAAATATACACATTGTTCGAGTAGAGTTGTGGCTTAGCATACCATATCGATGGTCCATTCATGCCATGATAACCTTCATATGAATGATAATATCTATGACAATATGCCATCCATTTCATATCCACAATAATATAATGAACATGTATTCTGATGTGAAGATATTCACCCTCCTCGTGATGCCTTACTCAAACGCTACATGCTGCATTCAACCAAAAAAAAAACCCTCCATTCAACTGCATCAGTTGGTATACCAAGGCGTATTATTCGTTGTAGGAATGCATTAATCATTGGTGCAACGAGATTTTCATTGGTAATATATTAACGTTGCTCCAGGGTAATTAATGTCGATGGAATCAAATATAATTTATCCTATAAAAACGCTACCATGGAATATATTAACATTGCATATAATTATTCCACCGTACATTATTATTTTGTTGCACATATTTATTCCATTGCACATTATTATTCGACTCTTTCAGGAGATTTCATGATATCTCAGAGAATTTTGATGCTGCTCCATAATAAAGTTGCATTAATGATAACAAAAATGATAAAAATAACGCTTCCATAAATTAACTCCATACGCACTCCAACCTCATAAGCTGCATAAGAACACTGCATACAAATGTAACACTGGTCAACAATACAATTATAGCACTGCTTCTAGTACTGGTATGATTGAGATTGATGGTATTCCTTATTTAGAAAGATTCTTCAATAAACATCTATAACATTCCCATAACGCATTGGTCAACATAGCTATGCCTGCATGGATTCTTTGGTTTGTAATGGCGCAATAATATTTCTCCTGTCAATCTCAGGTCTGGCATATGGCACCACACATTTCTATCTCTTTTCTGTCATAACATCCAATTCTATTTGACAATGGGTATTAGATCACTTATTATTTTTAAAAAGTAGCATCCATGTGAGAGTTGAGGTGACTAATTTGATGAAATTCGACCATAAAATCTGGGTCAACTTCATTGAGTCTTTATTGTATTCTATCTCACTTTGTGATGTTCCTGTTTTCCCATATGTAAAAGAAAAATCAAATTATCTCTTTATTGTGATAATTGTCTAGTTCATTGATTCACCACACTAATTCAACCTTTAACAATTCTTGATAATGGATGCTCCGCTAAAGAATTCTCAAACAATGCTACAATAGGTTCTCCCCCCACAAACTTACTGTAGAATCACAAGCTTTGTCTCCATCATATGTGTATTATTTTTTTTTATAGTCACTGTTTCATTTGGTGACCATCATTGAAGTAGGGATAAGTTCTAAAATTGTGCTACAAAGATCCCTTTTCGTTTGAAATGGAGTGCATCTAAATATGACACATATCCCCATTGTTCATGTGCAAATAAATTCCATCGCTCATCACAAAGATAGGACAATTTCATATGCTTAGAGTGGGCCGCAGTGGAATCATTTCTTATTATTCTCATTGAAATTGAAGTTTCTGCTTCATGTTTTGTGGGTTACTCTCCTGCTTTATACATCTATTGAAATTTTATAATTATCATTTGTTGTCTCTTCTTTGCTTCTCCTGTCTTGCGAGCTAATGCAACCAATTCTAAAGTATCAAAGGATTTTAATCTTTTAACAATATATCCAACGATATAATTGAGGTGGTGCCAAAGTTTCTAGATTTTTACTGTTTCTTTTCCTCTCTTTTTGTATATAGTTATTTGATGATCATTTATAGACATCTTTCTTTTTTTCAATGTTTCACACCCTTCATATATGCATCCCATATTGATATTCCATCCTTAAAAATACACAACATACCCATGTATAAGTTCCAAAGATAATTTTGATATCTAGCCTTCACAAGGAACTTTTAATTTTGATATCATTTAGTAGTTTGATTAATCTTCAACTCAACCACACAACATGCCATATCTGCTGCTATCTATTAAGATTTTCCTTGTTGTTGATTGATAAATCAAGATTTGGTTCCCTTTCCTCATTATAACTTTCTTGTTGAATATATTGTGCAACTAGTGTTCATTCTTCTTTGATTTTGTATTTTTTAACAAATCTTTCAACACATTCCAAGGGCTTCTCTCACCCTAAGATGCTGCTTCTTTAACTTGTTCTAACCAATATCCTTCATTTATTTCATGAGAAACTCCCCCTTAGACAATGACAACTCTATTTTTCTTTCTTAAGTTGTTCCTTTTTCTTTCTCTTCCATATCTTTGTTGGCTTCCTTCTGTTGTAGTCTACATTTATTTTTGATTCATAGTTTGGTCTACTTTGATTTGATTTCATCATCTTTCTCGAGTTCTTTAGGGTACACGACGGCCTCTAGTCATTGGATTTGTGTCCAAGGTTGCTACATAAATAACACCTTCTTTGACCAAGGCATGGTGGAAATGGTGTCTGGCTTCTTGTGCCCTTATTTACAAATAGTTTACATTCAACAACTTTATGTCCATATTCATTGCATAGATAAAAATAACCATGAAAATGATTTTTGTACTTGCGTTGAAGAACCCAAGGCAGTAAGAGTTAGAGAGATTCTTGTTTTCATGATAACTATTTGTGAGGTGTTTCAACTTATTCTTCTTGTTCAGTCTTTACTTGTTATTATTAGAGTGTCTCTTCTTTAGTTCATCAAATAGCTATCAAAACAAAGATACAAGAACACGAGATGTTGGCATTCTACCAGGGAAAAAAATTCTCTCACTTGGAGAGGAAAACCCACACAAAATTCTTCTTATAGAGATTCCAATTGATGAATAACAAGACCACAACCCTTGACTTGCCAGGCCACTCCAAGACCAAGAACCCAATCCTCTTCTTGCTATGAGATCATCATTATTGTTGCAACATTGAAGCCATGTTTATTGCATTACTGAGATTTTCATTACTAATGCAACACCAAGACCATTAATTCTTCTCTATCAAGATATTTGTTAAGATTATGACCTTGAGTATCATGATTGAGATCATGATGACCATCATCCATAATGCTTGCTGGTACAAAGTGTAACCTTATTATATGTATGTCGAGTCTCTGACTATGTTTTCCTTCATGTATTGATATCTTCATTGTTATAGGTATGTTGTGACTCTCTTTTCTGCTGAGACAGAGTATCACAATAGAGTAACCACATCATAACGAATACACTGTGATCCATAATTAAGTCAAGGCTGCAATTATGATGAGAGAGAGATTATATTAGTGATCAAGGTTATGCGTTGAATTTGAAATAATGCCGAGATTGTATGCCATGTCAGAGAGTGTGACTGTGAGATATATGCTTCACGATTATACCGAGACTGAGTTACCATGGAGTCATTTAGATCTTCTTTATGTCATCCATCTGAAGAGCTTGATGCCTTCTAATATTGTGAGGTCTTACTCATTGTAATTATCTTTTAATAGTTCGAGATCTTGTAGATGTACCCATGAAGAGTCTCAAAGAAATCCAAGTTATCTTCTCACATTTTTGCGCATACTGTATTGGGTATATATAGTGCATGTCCTATGGGTAAGCTGAATTTTATTCATGAATATATATGTCACTTTAACTGAGCCGAAATGACTATTCTTCAATATACATTTTGAGGCCGACTTAACTATTTTCTTCATTGTTTTGCAGACATAATTCTTCATGCTTGTCTTGGAGGATTGTGCTTGTCTTGGAGGGCTGTTCTAGACTTGTATACATTTTACATATATGCTCAAGAAGATATTTTTACACATGAATTTGACTCTTTGAATTTATTAGACCTATGGAATGAGCAAGAAAATCATTCTTATAATTTAAAAAAGTAATATTTCTTTTCCTTGACAAGTACAACGATCAAAATTACATTTGTAAATACCGAACCTAGTTATACTATCTTGAATGCTCCCTCTTAATTAGGGAAGTATTTGTAATGGTACTCAGTCATTCTCAATCTGAATAATTTCTCATAAGAAGAATCGGATTGGTAACCCATCTGTTATAACATCATAGTAACCAACATTGCTTTCATAGCAAGGCCTTGATTGACATCTCTATCTCTCATTAGATCAGAGCACAATGTTGGCAAGACTAATGACTATAGACACCTTCATCATTGTCTCTCAAGGCACATACCCACCCAGGTGTTCACTGAGTATGAACTTCTAGGACTATTCTTATCTTGGGTTCCCAGCCTTAAAAGAATATCAGTCCTCTTGTCTACTCTTATCTTGGATGCCCTACACATAATCAAAGAGAATAAGATGCTAGATGATTACCCAATCCTCCCTTATTTCTTCCTAGGTGAAGACAAAAATCTTGTGTCTACATTTCCATTCATGGCCTTCACCTAGAATTACGACTGTTAGTCCTGGTCTAGTGCATGACACATGAAATATAAAAACACAACTGTCACTCCTTTTTAATAAGGGGTGACCTAATCCAAGCTCCCTCTTGATCAGGGACTTGTCAGAGCTCCCTCTTAGCTCAAGAGTCTTCTATACATCAAAAACATCTTCTTTGTGGATCCTTCAGTTGCTTGATCAACTTCTCTCCTTGATGTCATGAGAGTTAGTTAAGCTTATTTCTTGTAGGGAAACAATTATCGATCACTTTCCTCCTTAGTTCGTCATGTCATTCCTTTATTCATGGAAAGTGGCCTTCTTCATATCTAGAACCTTTGTCATATGATTACTTATTTCTTTCCATTCATCACATGAATGCTAGTTGTACTTGTAAGTAGCACTGCATAAACTGATCCAAATATTATTCAAGAAATCAAAAATATCATTAAATCAAATCGTACCTTACTAGGCGACTCTTCATCATGAAATAGTTCTGTAGGTATCAAAATCTTCCATTCATGTTGACACATCTCAAATATATCCATTGTCAAGGGTCTACATTCTTCATATCTTTCCGAGATATTTTCTAGTCAAGTCTTCTTGATCTTTTTGGATGCCGATTACCTTAATTAGGGTTGCATATCTCATGATCTCTTCCTTCCTTATTCCATTCCCATGTGCTTTTAATTAGAGTTTCTTAGTTGTGATAAGCTACCTCATACTTCATATGAGGAAATATTATGT
Source organism: Pinus taeda (assembly GCA_000404065.3). NCBI lineage: Eukaryota > Viridiplantae > Streptophyta > Pinopsida > Pinales > Pinaceae > Pinus > Pinus taeda. The sequence goes on along the minus strand of APFE030542095.1, from coordinate 70,252 downwards.
TGATTTCATCTAATGTGTCTTATGTCTTCTTGCATCCTTTCAGAGGAGGAGATCCTTTTTCTCTTGATAATGCTTCTCAAGATAGAAGTAATGATCTATTTTACCTACAACCATATGATATGCCATTATAATATTAAACACAAGCATACATACCTTATTTTTACCTTCACATCATCGAGGCTTCTTCTAGCAGTTTCCTTGATTGAAGAGATCTTCAATACTTTGATATGCTTCATGTCTCACATCATCGTCTCATGGATTCCATAAGTTGGAGTTCTTGTTGAACACTTGCTTCCTCTCTATATTAGTGAACCCTTCGATGATTCCATCAGAGAATTTTGAGGATATTGTATATCCCCAAATTGAAGATGTTTCCCTTTTGACTTTATGTATGATGAGCCTTGTCCTAGATGACTCTTTCCTTGAATGCCCACTGAGGTTTCCAAGAGCTATATCCTTCATGTTTTATCTATCATAGATTTTATCCTTCATGATTCCCATGGTGATGTCATGAACTCTTGTTGCTAATGCTTCCATGATGCCACGATGCATCTTATTATCATTGTCATATCTTATGACATAGGCTTATGATAGGAACCTTTTGTGATGGATATCATCTTACTTATAGGATAGATTTGTTAATCCATCTTATTCTTGGCCCTTTTGTTCAACTTCCTCCATCTATCTGGTGATGTGGGCTTCCAAAATATTTCTATAGCCTTGAATCTTAGCTATACTTATTCTGACTTGCTTCAGGATGAACCTTGCCTTTCCTTTAGGCACATGGTTGAATTCTTTTAACCTTCAATATTTTTTCCATAAACTTGTCTTTCTCTATCTAGCATAAAGACCACACATTTTTGAATGAGGTAACCTTCTTGTTCATGGACATTTGTTACCTTATCAATTAGAATGACAACGATTAACTTCTTTCCCAGATCTTGTAGATGGGATCTTATGAATATATCTTACATCCCTTGATACATTTTTACTTTCATGAAGATCATATTTCATGTGACCTTATTCATTTCACATTCAAATATGATCTTCATGAAGTTCTAGCAGCATTTCACCTAAATATTCAGCTTTCAACCTCCAAAGTAACCAGCCCAATGCTTCATTTTATAGTGAAAAGGAGGAGGTTACACTCAAAAGGATAAGTTCCTCACATCAAGGGGTTAGCTCCTTAAGGTATGGGATGCATGAACCTTAAGAAAGTGAACTTGCCACCTCAAGATTCCTTCCATAAGCTTCTAAAAATGACTGAAAGTGAGTTTTTAGAATATACTCGCGCCTTTTTAACTTTTACAAGGGTCCGCACCCATAACACAGTGACAGAGCGGTCAGGTGCATAGGAGACATGACCATTAGGTGCGGGACTGTAGGTAATGCAAAGAGAAAGTGCAGAACCAGAGTTTTAGAGACTTTTGAGGGCTTTCTCTTATTTTCAAGGCTTGATATGAGTAACTGAGGTTCAAGACTTACAAAGGAGGAAAGTATGAGTGGTAATGGACTCACACAGATTGCAAAATGTCAATGTGACAATTTTTAGTGCAACAGATTTCCCCCTAAAGTGTGAAGTCTGTAACAGATGAAGATAGAGTCTGTCATTTATGAAGAGTGAAGTACTTTATCATTTCAAGGATCATCTTGTGGACACCCCAGTCGAAACCAGTAAAAACATTCAATGCAACATATATTATATATATATATATATATATATATATATATTATTATATATTAGATATATATATATATATATCATCGCTGAGGTAGGCATTCCCATACTCAGATCAAAATAGACTAAACTGTTCTGATACAGGAATGATTTTGTAATACATCAAGAGTATAGACATATGTAGACATAGTATGGTCGCAACCATCTATTTATGAATAATCCACTGTATAATGAATAACAAAATTCCTCATAGCCTGGATGGTAGAAACTAGATCCAGGGTCTTGATTTATGCTTCCCGAACTAGTACGATTCTATCCATGTGAATGAATGTGTCGAAGTTGAACATGGTAGAAACCACTTGATTACCAGTCAATGATATGAACTGTTAACAAGTGTGAGAGAAACCACTAGTAATGTCAATGGCTCTCAAAGTACTAAGTACAATCCATGAAATGTGAATAAATGAGTCGAATTCGAACATGTCATAGAATCCTTTGATCGAAGGTCAATGATGCAACCTATCATCGAAGGCGAGAAATCTGCCATTAGGGCATGCATATTTCAAGGTACTGACGATTTCTAGATCAAGTTCCTAGATAATGAGCTGATGTCGATAGGAAGCGATCCGTCGTAGGCAAGCCCACAACAAGAAATCATAGATCAAATTTTGAAGAAATATATCAGAAAGGACTGACTCAGGGATGGTCAAAATGGATGACAGATATTTTGTTTGAACGGATCTCTTGAACACATAACGACACTGCAGATGGCTTGGTGACAATTGATCCAAAGCTAATACCCAGAAATTGGCTGAAGACTTTCAATATGGTTTGATTAACTGTTAGGCAAAGGATTTCCCAACCCAGGTGAACAAAAAGTGTCGTGTTCAGAGGTGTTAACGACTTTCCAAAAACAAAGTGTAACAAACAAGTTCATTTTCTCTCTCTTCCCCCACCGCATTTCTGGCAAGTACCTCTTTATTTTTGACAAGATTGAGGAGGATAACATTTGCTTTTTTATAAGCTCATCCTTTAGATGAGTCCAACTTAGTTTAAAATTCGAACCCTAAGAAGGAGTGGTTCATTCCTGTTTAAAATTGAACAGGTCCTTTACTGTTAAATTTTAACGAGTCCAGTATAGGAAAACTCAATTTTTGTCAATTTTAGGGAGTCAGAAGAAAAACTTAAGAAAACTCCATGGGGGTCCTTTTTCATAAATTTGTGTCCCTCGACTCTCAAAAAGTATAAAATAATACTCAAGAGAATCGCTTGACTCGCTTGACCATTACGATCAAGGAATACTTTCATAATTAGTGGTCCCGATCTGAAAAAGGAAAAAGTGATCGAAGACACATCATTTTATAACCAATATCGAACTTGAAATGATAGATGTCCAGCAATCTTTTCATGTTTATACAGTCAGAATAGAGCTGTAAGTGGACCACCCTTTTAATTCCGTTTAACGAGTTAAAAAGGGAAAAACTCGACAATATTTTCATATTTTACGAGTCAGAAAAGAGCTTAAATAGGACTCCAATGTTTCGTTTTTTCGTAAATTTTGAAAGAGTCCGAAAAAGTGATAAAAGTATGCTCTCTATTGAAAAATGATCAATTTTCCCAAATAATCCAATATTCTGCACAAAAAAACATTACTTATACCTGTTTAAGATAAATAAAAATGTATTAAAAAAGTTACCTTTTTAAAGTGAAAAATAAATAAATTAAAAATTCATTTATTTGAAAAAACTTATAAAAAGGGCTTTTCTAACTTCATTTTTACCATTTGATTTCAGAGTGAGAAGTGAGAGCTTTTGGGTAAGAAAGTTCCTGTAAAGATTCTGGAAAATCTGTCCGTTGGAATCGGAAACCTTCAGCTCCAGGTAATCCACATCCTCCTTATCTTGCATTTCATCCATTTACATTTTAAATTTGATTTTTAGAAGAACATTGGTTTAGAAAATCGCCCGTAGGGGTTCGTAGGTGCATCATGCAGCCCTTGCGGACCGAGACTTTTTTATACAAATAAAAAAGTCGTGGGTCCGCACCTATTGCTTACAATGCGTGCGGACCTACACATTGTTTCTAAGTAGCAAGTGCGGACCCCGCGAAATGGATTTTAAAAACTTAATTTTCTCCATTTTTTGCCCAAAATTTTTCGAACTAAATTGTTCTAATATGTATTTTTTGCATTATAGGACACTCAAAATGCTTATTTGGTGAGAACGCGAGCATGAGGATTTAGATATTGCTGCACTAAATCATTTGCCCACTATACAGGCATTGAAAGCATGAAGACTGTTTAAGTTCTGGGCCATACCAGGCATGAGGGCCCAAGTAGACTTCTTGCAATGGATGGTAGACAAGTGGAACAAACAGGACCAGTGTTTCATGATTGGTGGCCACCGGCTCGAAATTGAGCTAGAGGACATATATTTTTTGACTGGTTTGCCCAAGAGAGGTGAACAATTATCTCTTTTTGGGACTAGGCCAGGTGGCCAGTCTGTCGCTAGTCTCCAATTGGAGTTTTGCAATGATCAAACAAAGGACAAACAGATCGATATTAAAACTATCGACTGTCCTAAACTTAAGGTTATTGAATTCACTATTAACAGACTATGCGGGAGTGCAGCATTGCATGTGGCTACTGGATCCCAGATGCATATGGCTGTAGACTGTTATCGAGGCACCATATTCAACTGGTGCGAGGCTGTGTTGGCAAATGTGAAAGGCCACTAACCAGAGCAAAGGACGGACAATTGAAAAATTTGGATACGGTTTCATCATTGCTAGCTTTTCTCTAGAGAGGGTCCCTATGCTAGTCCCACAACAGCTTTCTGTTGATGTTGGTCTTCCTCGAGAGCCTAGGATAATGTGTTGGGTTGCTTTGATGGCCTGTCACCCTAAGAAGGGTTCAAAGGTTGTTCGATTTCCGCCTGAGTATTTTCGTTGGTTAAGCAATAAAATTTTTGTGATTCAGGATTTTCCATATGCCGGGATGGATTATCGCGGTGACCCATACATGATTCTTCCACCAGTAGAGCAGTGGGATGATTCAGGTAAAATCATTTTCAACACTTTCTAAGTTTTAACTATTTTTTTTGTATTTTTTAAATCATCCAAAACTGACAATTAAAAGGTTCAAATGCAAATGTGGGTCCACGACGACCAACCGCTCTCCAGCCTTATGAGAGGAGACACCCAGCTGCAGCAGTACCAGCCCCACAGGATCAATCAGCAGAGATCCTGACCGACTTGGAGAATCATCTAGAGTGCTTGACAATAGATATTCCAAAGATGGGCATAGATGATATTCGACTTAGGTTACAGAGACATGTGATTGGGGTCCTAGGACCTTTTAGGAGGTTCCTATGTAGGGTGGCCCGAGCAATGGTTTCTTATCGTGATCATCACTAGGGATAGGATGATCGATTTTGTTAGACCCACATGAATTTTTTTTCCTTTTTGTATTATCATTTTTGCCGATCATAAGGTGTTTTTCAACCTATGATTGAAGACGATGTATATTTTGACACACTTCTTCTATGCTATGATATATAACTATTACCGGATATCTCATGTAATGTGTTATGAATGCTTTTTAATTTACTGTTTTCATTATTGCAAATGTCTATTTATCATACGAGAAGCAACTGCATCTGCTAATGCATTTAAATGTCTTGGACTATGTTGATATTTAATGTAATCAAATTCACGTTCCAAGAGACAAACTCTAAAAAACAATCTTAATAACATTGGATTTCTAATGGCATAAACCCTGTTAAGTTGTAATACAACGAGTTCAGAATCTAACCTAACAATCAAACTCTGAACACCAAATGAGATGGATTCAGATAAAAAATTAATCACTGCACTATACTCTGCAATGTTATTCGTTGTTTGACGAAGGCTTACCCCATGCATAGATACTAACTCATCAGAGGGTGAATAGATAACCCAAGCTGTGGAAGAAATGTTCCATGTATTACGACAAGCGCCATCAACAAAACCAATGTATGTTTGAAGAGACGTCGACATCTACAATATCAAGAGTAAAATCAAGATAAGCAGGAATAATGATAAGAGCACTCTCTAAACTAGGCACAATTTTCTAATCTAAAACACACTAGCTATAAAGAAACTAATCTAACAAAAAATCTCCACACCGAAATTTAAGCATAATATCTCTTCAGATAAAGTCCATTTCCTGGTTTACCCAAAGAGACACCATCAAAATCTATTAATTCCTAAGCCCCTTTTGCCAGCTTTCACTTAACAATGTAAGGACCATGCCACATAGGTACAAATTTTCTAGCTCCTAGCTTATCGTTCGCTTGATCATATAGCAAAACTAGGTCTCCTTTCAAAAAATTACGAGGTGTAACATTTCAGTCGTACTGAACTTTTTTTCGTTTGGCATGAGTCTCGTTTGCTATTGCAGTAGTGCGTCGATTCTCATCTAGCTGAGCTAAGTGCAAAAAAAATTTCTCCTCTTCAGAAGTCGCTGGGAGTAATTCTATGGCTAATTGTAATGAAAGAATTTCACATTCAATAGGTAACATTACTTCCAAACCGTTAACCAGTTGAAAAGGAGTGAAAACAGTTGATGTTTTTACTGAGGTCCGATATGCCCAAAGTGCTGAAAATAACATGTTATGCCAATTCGACTTATGAATACCAATGATTCGTTGTATCATAGTGACTAAAAATTTATTGATAGCTTCAACCAGACCATTAGCCTGTGGGTAATACGGAGTAGAACTATTGTGGCGTAGGCCAAGTTGATTTCTTAGTTCAGTCATCATGATGTTTCAAAAGTGACTCCCATGATTAGTAATAATAGCTTGAGGAACACTGAATCTAGCAATTATATGATTGAATACGAAAGTTACAGCAGTCTTTCCATCTACCAAAACTGTAGGCATCGCCTTCGCCCACTTAGTAAAATAATCTACCTCTAGGATAATATATGCATGCCCCCCGGCTAAGTGAGGGTTACATGTAATAAATTCAATACCCCACTTTGCGAAAGGTCCGACAACAATTATAGAGTGGGGAGGAGCGGGTGGAGCATGCATCTTACAATAAAAAATTTGACAATTGTGGCATTTACAGACTGCATAGATACAATATTTGAATAAGGATGGCCAAAAATAACCAGCGCGCAATATCTTTTGGGCTGTGGCATACCCAGACATATGACCACCACATGCTCCAGAGTGACAGTCATTTAGAACCTTTTCAACTTCTTCACGAGTTAGACAACGTCAGAAAATAGAATCTGCCCCACGTCGATAGAGTGTATCACCAATAATATTGTATTGTTGGGATTGGAAACGTATTTTCCATCGTTGAGATCGTGAGATTTCAGGGCGAAAAGATTGGGTTGGGAGATAAACAATAATATCTCCATACCAAGGGTCAAGAGTACTGATAATAAACAGGGATCTGTCCGTAATGGGCTCTTCCGCCACAGTTTCAATATCAATACACAGGAAATCACACATCAGTTCGGCAAAAACCAAAGATTTCTTTGCCTTGGATTTTTCGAATTCCAAGTCAAATTCCTGCAGAATAACTATCCATTTGGAATACTTGCCCCCTAGCAATTGTTTGGTCAAGATATACATCATAGGGTTACAGCTATAAATTACCATGGTTTTGCATAATAAGATGTAGTGACGAAATCTTTGGACATATTGGATAGCTGCCAAGGCCAATTTATCCACATGTGAATATTTAACCTTAGTCGGATGCAGAGTTCGACTAAGATAGTAAATCACATGTTCGTTGTTTGAGTGCATCAAAAGATCGATCAACGATCTCATCCCAAAAGAATGGAATATTCTGTTTCAACAACCTGGTAAAACCTTTCGTTATCTCGGCGTAGTTAGGAATGAAACGATGTAAAAAGTTTTCTTTCCCTTGCAAACTTTAGAGTTGGCGAAGAGTCAAAGGAGGAGGTAATTGACGATAGCTTCAACCTTCGAGGGATCAACACTAATGCCGGCTTTTGAAACGACAAATCCTAGTAAATGACTTGTTTCTACACAAAATGCACATTTGTGTGGATTCAACCTAATTCGATAATGCCTACATCTCATAAAGATAGCTCGTAAATGAGAAAGATGATCAACTCTACGTAATGAATGGGTAGGTAAATCATCGAGATAAGGCCGCACAATGTGCTTGATGTCATGAAATGTGTAAGACATAGCCCTTTGAAAAGTTGCTCCAACGTTATTCAATCCAAAAGGTAATTTGTAATAAGCAAATCTCCCCCATGGACAAATGAAATCCGTTTTAGGTTGATCAATAGGGATTATGTTGATTTGATTGTAACCGGAAAAGCCATCCATAAAGGAGAACATTTCACTGCTAGCACAATCATCAATAATTTGATCGATATAGGGGGTTGGATAATTGTCTTTAGGACAAGCTCGATTAATATCCCTATAATCGATACATATTCTTATCGTTCCTTGCTTTTTGTTGACAGGAACAATATTTGATACCCAATCTGTTAAAGGAATTGGATAAATGAAACCTGCATGAAGTAATTTCTCAACTTCTGCTTTGATAACAACAACTTTTCTTAGATGTATCTGACGCAAACGTTGCCAGACAGGTTTAGCATCCGGGTATGTTTTAATTTCATGGACAACAATTTGGATCGATTCCTGGCATTTCTTCATATGACCAGGAAAACACGTCATGGAATTCTTGAAATAGGGCTTTATAAATTTGGATTTCATCGTTTGTACATGAAGCACCTATATGAATGTTTTCAATAATTCCGGACTTAACTGAAATGTCTATATGAACTGTTCGAGAGATATTTCCCAAATTTAACTCAGAATCAGAATGTTGCAATGGATTCTGGGGTTCTTTGACATAGTCAGTAGTAAAAATAGATGAAAAATCATTTTCAAAATGATCAATCTCAGGTAAAAACGAAGATCGGAGATGAAGATCTTCCCATGGTAAATCATCAATAGACAAAAGTTCACGAATCTGCTCATCAGTATGAACAGGATCATAAAGTGTTGTTGTAGCTGAGGTTGACATTTAAAGTGATTCCCCATGGATCACATTCATTGGATCAATTTCGGTTGAACAAGAAACAGAAAACGACTGTACAACATGATATGCAATTTCAAAGGGACTCAAAGGCATCGCCCCACCAAATGAATCCACCTCAAACTCGGAAGGTACGATCCAAGGATCATAAAAAACAATAGTGCTTGATGAAATAATATGAATAGTTGCAATAGAAGGCAATACATTAGGAGGAGGGAAGGAAAAATTTCCTAGTAAACCAGAATCTTTAATCAAACCTACTCGAACATCCTTGTAACAGATAATTGTTTTACCAACGTGCTAAATACTATCAGAAGAGGCTGGGTCGGATGAGAAATAAGTCAGTTGGTCTATCATAATGATCTTTCCATTATGAGGAAACTTGATAAGCCGAAAGACTGATGAAACAGTAACAGTCATAGCATAAGACCAACTGCAACCCAGGAGAAGGTTGTAATCTAGAGGGGTATCAACCACTTCCACATCTAGATTTACAGTTTTGCCTTCGACCCCTATAGGTAAATCTTGCAAAATACCAAAAGGATGGAACACTTGGCCATTAAAATCCTTTAGAATTTTCAGAGATTGATTGAGTGTGGGAGAATCAAGCGATCTCCAACACTGGATCAACATAATACACGTAGAAGCTCCTTCATCAATCACAGTCCGAAAGCAAGGTCTGTTTTTGACTAACACCGGTATCTGGAAAGCCATTTGATGAGGTAAGCAGGGTGTACTATTCTATAAATCGAAGATTATTAGGTTCCAATCCTGAATATCAATAGCTCCTATAGTAGACAATAGTAATTTACACTGTGCTAGGCACGATTGCAGCACTTCAAAAGCCGACATTGCTGAAGGGGAAATAGCTAAGTCTTCAACAATGTTATAATTCTAAGTAGCTCTTGCATGTGGATTGAAAGCTGATTTCCAAAGTATACCTTTAGTAGGCGGTTTGATTACTAAGTTAAGGTTGGGTTTCTCGATTTGTAGTGGATCACAACCAAGAGGAGTTGTAGTTGATGTGTTTGAATTAGAAGATTCAACTTCTTTACGAGCAACAGGATTTTTACTACCATAATCTTGCAATTGCATCGCAATCCTGACATGATACATCATCATAATGGGTTCTTCTGAGGCATTTGAGGAAGAACCAATCATCTTACTATCTTGATTAGGAAAAGGATCCTTTAAGACAACAGGCGTTTGAGAACTTTTAACGATTTTTGAAACCTCTGCTCGATGTGGGCAGTCTTTGGTAAAATGATCCTCGTCTCAAATGAAACAAGGATAGTGAGGTTTAGGTTTTTCGTCAGTAGATTCATTTTTATCTGTTCTCTTTTGAATTTTGTTTATTTTTCTTCTTCCCCTTCTTTTTACCACCATATTTTAATTTGGTCGTAGATGATTCTACGATGAGGATGTCGGTAGAAATTTCAGCAGAAGAATCTCCTTTCAGGGAATCAGGTAAAGTTATTATAGTAGAAGAATTCTTTGGAGATTTATTCTTTTTTTTAGTACTAACTGAACCAATCACACCATCAACGGCATGAGACCCTGAAGGATCTGCATTTATTTGACCGTGTTTTGGAAGATCAGGGATTTTTTCATGTAAAGTACCTGACTGCGTATAAACGAGGTCAAGGTACTGAGCTTGAGCAATAACTTGCTCTTCAGTGACAACCCTGCCTTAGCTACATCTTCAGTGATTTTAGGTAATAATGATTTAATGAACCATTCCGCTAAAATTTGACCGGAATGAAAAGTTTCACTAAACGTCTTCTACGTTGCCATTCATGAATATGATCAGAAATATATGTGGACGTGGATTGTTTTAGTGAAGTTAACAGTTCCGTGCCATTGTCGTATTTGACATGCATATGAAAACGCGTTAAGAAAGAAGTGGCTAACTGACTAAAAATATAAAAAGAGCCTCGTGGTAATTCAATGTACCATTTGGCAGCAAGTCCAATAAGAGTTCGTTGAATCAGATCGTTCGTAAGGCATGACAAATCAGGTAAATCTAAAGTTGCAATAAATGGTAATTGACGGTTAGGGTCGCGAAAACCTTGAGTAACAAGACCAGCTCCAGGAGGAGGATATCCAGGATAACCTGGAATTGGATTTGCATTAAGAATGTTATAATCTCCTGGTAAACCAGCACTAACCAGACCAAACTGGGGTTGTTGAGGCTGTTGATAAGTATAGCTAGGATACAGTTGATACTGATAAACTAGGTTTTGTACAGTAGGACTGAATTGATACTGTCCCTAGTACGGTTGATAAGTGAATTGCAGTTGACTTGTGATAACCGTATGGACCAACTTGTCCTACATGCATTTGGACTGAAGTCTGAACTGTAGGTCCTGACTGTGGTACAGAGACTTGAGGAGTTTGTACTGATGCAGGGGTAGTAGAAACCAAAGCTACAGATACTCCAGAAACAAGTGTGGTAGGTTGAACAGAAGTTGCAGCAAGAGTTTGAGGCGGAGTCTGAGGTGAGCTAGGCTTAGGCTGCTAAACTAAACCAGGTGCAGAGGTTTGAACAATAGGTTGGACAGGTCGCTGGGTTGGACCAGAAACCAAAGGTTGTCCAGGTTGACTTGATAACTGCACATCAGGTTGCATAGTCTGTTGAGTTTGAGATGGATCCCACACCATATTCATTCCGAGGTATGGAACCATAGTAGGTTGTGCATATGGAGGACCATAACCTGGTTGAACGTAGGGCTGATAATTAAGCGGTACATTTCCAGCTCCTTGTATAGACTAGAAGGTGGTTGGAAACCTTGAGTTGGGTACTGACCTTGAGGTTGATAACCCTGAGACACGTACTGAAACTGGGGTTGAACTTGAGGTATGTATTGAAACTGGGGTTGACCTTGAGGTATGTATTGAGTCTGGGGTTGACCTTGAGGTATGTACTGAGTCTGGGGTTGACCTTGAGGTATGTACTGTCTCGAAGGTATGTACTGTCCTTGAGGTTGCCCCCAAGGCGGTAACTGACTACCTTGAGGTTGAGGATTTGGAATACTACCAGACATCATAAGGATTTCTTTTGTGTTCAATGCTTGAGTTCCATTATTACCAGTTGATAACTCATGTTTAATTGGTTGAGGAGATGCTCCTGAAAAAGTACCAGTGAGTGACTGGTACCCTGAAGGAACAGAAGGACCGCCATATAAAACTGTTTCCGGTGTTTGGGAAAACATAGATGATTGCCTTGACATAATCAATGGAAGATAATAACCTCTTGGTGTGGGATGAACAGGAATTCGATGTGGTGAAAAACTAAGACCTAGGTTTTCCAAAAAAAATTTCAATGATACGTACCAAGCGTCACTCCTAAAAGGACTGTAGAATATTGATTCACGCTCCCTAAGATTTAAAGTTGGTTGGTTTTTGGGAAGAATTTTGTCTTCGTCCGGACTAACAAGTTCTTCAATAGAAATGAGGCCAGAAGGAAGATTTTGGGTAATGATATTTCCTACCCTGGGTGAAACAGGACTACTAGAAGTTGGAGAAGCAAATCCTGAAGTTGGAGTAGCAGCAGGTTCAATTTCAGGTTCAGAAATTTCATGTTCTTCAACTATTTCATTGGTAGGAGAAATACTACCAGTAACTTCAGAAAATGAAATTGGCTCAGAAATATAATTTGTTGTTTGAATTTGATAATCAGGATGAACAATTAAAGATAACTCTCTGGCTTTTGGTGATCCAACTCTACTATCACTAGGTGATACAATAGCTCATAGCCCTTCAAGCTGACTTGGTGTGTACTCAGGAGGTTTCCCCTGAAGTCTACGAGATTGTCTCGGTAATTTAGCCACGATTAAATATTTAATTAATCACACGCAAACAAAGAAAACTTCATTAAAATCACCTAAAGTCTCTAAAGAAACAATCACTTGAATCACACGCCTAAAAAATCTAAAAGTTCAAACCACACACAAACAATAACTTCCTGTACTAAAAACACTAGTTGGTGATGAAATCCAACGTCGTAGAATTTTAATACAGAAAGGGCAGTTGGAACATTTATCCCGACAACCTGCTTAATGAAACAAACTGCCACAAGTTTCTTCACAAAACCATCTCGAGTGAAGAGAACCCCCCAGAGAGTCCAAGTGAGTCTAGTTGACGTCTGCTCCAGGTATAGTGAGACCCGTCCTTCACTGTCACCTTAGGAAATAATCTTAAGTTTATGGACACTAAGGTTACCAACAACAACAAATACAACTGGGGGAACAGTCTACGATCCGATCTACGCGCAAGGGCGGAGTAATAAAGCTCAATCCCCTCGGAGGCTCCTAGACATGATCAATCTGAGGTTTACTAGCAAGTGACCCCAGATTCCTCGAAAATGGTTAATCCAAGGTTTACCATTTATAATACACGCAAATCTTCTATCTTTCCCAATGAAACTGACTTGATTGTCTCAAAGGTTCGGACATGATCTCGTGATTGACACCTTTAAGAGAAGCTTCCCAGAATGTATCAATTGCAATTGGATTTATTTCCTAGTGCAAGATGTAGTTACTTGTTTGTTTTAACTATCTTGGAGAGTTAATTACTCCCTACTTTAAGATACTAGCCTAAGCTATATTGGTGATAAGAGCCCTAAAAATAAAAAAGATTACTAGATCAATTTTAATTAAGAATTGCTTTTATGGGTTGTTATTTAAGTCAATAGGTATGGAAATGAAACTTTGATGGTGTGAAGATTCGACTCCAAAAACACTAAAAAGATGCACCTAAAATGATAAGCAATTCGTTTTTCTTTCAATGAGATTCTAGCTCAAAGAAAGAGTTTGAGAATGCAATTCTCTAAGAAACAATTCTTTCTTTCAACATGGAAATAAAACAAAAACTTTTTGTCTTTTTCACTAAAAACTCAAAACAAGAGTACTAATTAATGCTCAAAACTCAAAACTACAAAAAACAATTTGCTTCAAAAGAGATCTACAAGTTCGAAAAAACACTCAAAACTACAAAAACTATTCTTGAGATATAAAAACTTTTAAAAACCTAAATTGAATAAAAAGCTTCAATTATTTTTGAGGACGTTTTACTTAGTTGTTCAGTAAACTAAGGATTCATTTGTTTAGAATAACAAATCAACCGAAAACATCTAGATATGTTTTCTTTTAAAAAAATGAAATTCAAAACTTATAACAAAGCTTGTTCAAATATTTGCAAGGAGAAAACTAAATCTATTTCTAGCAAAGGAAAAATTTCACAACCAAGTCAGACTCATCAAGAAAACAAAAAGACACCAGGGTGATCTAAGGTTTCTCAAGCTTCTAATCTTTGAGTCACTACAGAGACCAAGTGAAAACCACACCAGGTATGCAAAACTTCTATAAAATAATCTAAAACTAAAACACCAATGGAACTCACTCACAAGAGATTTTTGACAGGAAGGATGAAGATCTGGGTAGATAGTAAAAACCCTAAATGAAACCTAAACTTAACTGGAAGAAAATATTTTAGGTTTTTCAAAAAATTTTATAGGGTCTACAGGCTTCCAGAAGAACCAGGTACGGTCCTGCTCTGTTCAATAAAGGAAACATGCAGATATGCCCGCACTGTTTGTGAAGAGAAAGTGCGATCCCCTGAAAACTTCGAAAAAACAAAAAATAATCTAGATGCTAAAAACTATCCAAGCCAACATACATCAATCAAAAACCAGAAACGAAAACAAGTTTCTCAAATCAAAGACAAAGAAAAACAAAAAAACATCCCCAGCGGAGTCGCCAATTTGTTGGCTGGATAAATCGATCTTGCGGACAAGACCGATCTCCCTAGTATTAGAAGATAGTCTAGCAACAAACAGACAAACAAATCTATCTTTCTCTAGAAATATGTGATTTATGAATAAATACTATAGCGGTGTTAAGACGCTACCTCAGATCCAACACTTGTTCGTAGTAGCCATCTTCCAATTCTTCAAAAGAGTTACCCTTGAGAACCTACAATCACAAACAAGCAAACATCAAATAGCACTTGCATAGAAAATATCATAAATCATGTCTATTATGGTGATCAAGGAATCCATAAAATAAACCATAAATCAACAACTTATTGAGAAAAAAAAACTTATTTGTATTAACTTTGAAGTAGAAGAACCTTACAACCTTTTCAGCCTTGATGTTGAACATGCTCTTCCTGGGGTCCGAAACAGGAGTTTCCTTTACTTTGACAAGCCTTGCACTCTTCCAAATGAGATCATAGAGGTATGTAATCTCTCCTCATAAAAACTCAACCAAGAAGACTAAGTTCTAGCAGCATTTCACCTAAAAAATATTCAGCTTTCAACCTCCCAAGTAACTAGCCCAATGCTTCATTTTATAGTGCAAAGGATAAGGTTACAGGTCCATCTATGAAGAGATAGAATCCTCCTTCAAAGGGATAAGTTCCTCACATCAAGGGGTTAGCTCCGTAAGGTATGGGATGCATGAACCTTAAGAGAGCGAACTTGCCACCTCAAGATTCCTTCCAGAAGCTTCTAGAAATCACTGAAAGTGAGTTTTTAGAATATACTTGTGCCTTTTTAACTTTTATAGGGGTATGCACCCATAACACAGAGACAGAGCGGTCAGGTGCGAAGGAGACATGATCATTAGGTGCGGGACCACAGGTAACGCAAAGAGAAAGTGCAGAACTAGAGTTTTAGAGACTTTTAAGGGCTTTCTCTTATTTTCAAGACTTGACATGAGTAATTGAGGCTCAAGACTTGCAAAGGAGGAAAGTATGAGTGGTAATGGACTCACACAGATTGCAGAATGTCAAGGTGACAATTTTTAGTGCAACACTTTCCTCCTTAGTTCGTCATGTCATTCCTTTATTCATGGAAAGTGGCCTTCTTCATATCTATAACCTTTGTCATATGATTACTTATTTATTTCTATTCATCACATGAATGCTAGTTGTACTTGTAAATAGCACTGCATAAACTTATCCAAATATTATTCAAGAAATCAAGTATATCATTAAATCAAATCGTACATTACTAGGCGACTCTTCATCATGAAATAGTTCTGTAGGTATCACCATCTTGCATTCATATTGACACATCTCAAATATATCCATTGTCAAGGGTCTACATTCTTCATATCTTTCCGAGAGATTTTCTAGTCAAGTCTTCTTGATATTTTTGGATGTTGATTACCTTCATTAGGTTGCATATCTTACGATCTCTTCCTTCCTTATTCCATTCCCAGGTGCTTTTAATCAGAGTTTCTTAGTTGTGATAAGCTACCTCATACTTCATATGAGGACATATTATGTTGATTTCATCTAATGTATCTTATGTCTTCTTGCATCCTTTCAGAGGAGGAGATCCTTTTTCTGTTGATCATGCTTCTCAAGATAGAAGTAATGATTTATGTTACCTACAACAATATGATATGTCATTATAATATTAAACACAAGCATACATACCTTATTTTTACCTTCACATCATCGAGGCTTCTTCTAGCAGCTTCCTTGATTGAAGAGATCTTCAATACCTTGATATGCTTCATATCATCACATCATCGTCTCATGGATTCCATAAGTTGGAGTTCTTGTTGAAACACTTGCTTCCTCTCTATATTAGTGAACCCTTCGATGATTCCATCAGAGAATTTTGAGGATATTGTATATCCCCAAATTGAAGATGTTTCCCTTTTGACTTTATGTATGATGAGCCTTGTCCTAGATGACTCTTTCCTTGAATGCCCACTGAGGTTCCCAAGAGCTATATCCTTCATCTTTTACCTATCATAGATTTTATCCTTCATGATTCCCATGGTGATGTCATGAGATCTTGTTGCTAATGCTTCCATGATGCCACGATGCATCTTATTATCATTGTCATATCTTATGGCATAGGCTTATGATAGGAACCTTTTGTGATGGATATCATCTTACTTATAGGAGAGATTTGTTAATACATATTATTCTTGGCCCTTTTGTTCAACTTCCTCCATCTATCTGGTGATGTGGGCTTCCAAAATATTTCTATAGCCTTGAATCTTATCTATACTTATTCTGACTTGCTTCAGGACGAACCTTGCCTTTCCTTTAGGCACATGGTTGAATTCTTTTAACCTTCAATATTTTTTCTATAGACTTGTCTTTCTCTATCTATCATAAATACCACACATTTTTGAATGAGGTAACCTTCTTGTTCATGGACATTTTTTACCTTATCAATTAGAATTATGATGATTAAATTCTTTCCCAAGTCTTGTAGATGGGATCTTATGAATATATCTTACATCCCTTGATACATTTTTACTTTCATGAAGATCATATTTCATGTGACCTTATTCATTTCACATTCAGAGAATTAGTCTATCTTATACATTTTCTTTGATGTCTCCAATATTTCTATAAGAGGGGATCTTATAAGTATCCATTTATATAAATTTAGAGGAGACCTTTTAGTGACGTCAAATTATTAGAGGAATATGAATATCCCTCTTCTCCATGCAAGGTATCTTGATGACCCATCAACTTATAGATTTCCTTGCAATTCATGAAGTCATTTAACCAAATTTATAAATTGAAAATATACTTACTTGTCATGTGAAGATGAAATCTTCACCTTGATCATGTTGATGATGGTTGAAGAAGAAGTATGAGGGCTTCTTCTTGGATGATCTTCTTTCAAGTGAGAAATACTTTCCTTAAATAGAAAAGGTTGCTCCCTTTTGACGAGGATGATTTTCTACTTCCTTGGATGGTCTTCTTCTAGGGAAAGGAGATGATCCTTGCTTGATTTCATACCCTTGGAGATGACAATGCCTTCAATATGCTTTGCCTTCTTTTGTAGATCAGGATTGCTGCTAGGGTTTTAACCTTCTCCAAGTTGATGTGATATTCATTTTGAAATCCTTCGAGATGTCTTGTTTTGTAGACGTCTTGATGAGGGTATTGGTGGCATTTTGATGAATATTGTGGAGACACAAGTTCTTTCTGCTGTAGACTGTCTCCTTTAAGAAAAAATTAGTGATGTAGACTATTCTTGTAGATTTATAGGGTTTGATCAAGATCAAGGTTTGTTTCTTTAATGCATATCTTGATGCCCTTCAACTTTCTTTGATGCCCTGCTAGAAACTTGATCCTTGAAATGTCCCTTTTCTTCCCTTCCTTTGACTATGACCATAACTCTGATACCATGTTGAAGAATATAGGGAAGTTAGAGTTAGAGTGATTCTTCTTTTCATGATAACTATTTATGAGGTGTTTCAAATTATTCTTCTTATTCAATCTTTACTTGTTATTATTACAGCGTGTCTTCTTTATTTCATCAAGTAACTATAAAAAAAGAGACAAGAACACGAGAAGTTGGCATTCTGCCAAGGCCAAAACCTCTCCCTCTTGAAGAGGAAAAATCACAAAAATTCTTCTTATAGAGATTCCAATTGATGAATACTGAGACCAAAACACTTGACCTACCAGGCTAGTCCAAGACCAAGAACCCAATCCTCTTCTTGCCGTGAGATCATCATTACTATTGCAACACTGAAACTATCTTTACTGCATTTCTAAGATTGTCATTATTTATACAACACCAAGGCCATTAATTCTTCTCTATCAATATCTTTGTTAAGATTATGACCTTGAGGATCATGACTGAGATCATCATCACCATCATCTAGAACGCTTGTTGACAGACACTGTAACATTATTATATGTATGCCAAGCCTCTGACTATGTTTTCCTTCATGTATTGATATCTTCGTTGTTATAAGTATGCTATGATTGTTTATTACTCTGAGGCAAAGTATCACAATAGAGCAACCACATCATAATTAATATTACGTGATCCATAATTAAGTCAAGACTGTAATTATGCTGAGATAGAGATTATATCAGTGATCAAGGTTATGTGTTGACTAAAAAATAATTCCGATATTGCATGCCATGTCAGAGCATGTGACTGTGAGATATATGCTTCACGATTATACCGAGACTGGGTTACCGTGTAGTCATTGAGATATTCTTTATGTCATCCATTCGAAGAGCTTGATTGCTTCTGAGATTGCGAGGTCTTACTCACTGTAATTATCTTTTAATAGTTCGAGATCCTATAGTTGTACCCACAAAGAATCTTAGAGAAATCCAAGTTATCTTCTCACACTTTTGTGCATACATTTTTGGGTATATATAGTGGTCTGTCCTATAGATAAGTGGACTTGTAGTCATGAATAGATATGTCACTTTAACAGAGCTGACATGACTGTTCTTCAATATACATTTTGAGGGTGACTTAACTATTTTCTTCATCGTTTTGCAAGCATACTTCTTCGCGATTGTCTTGGAGGGATGTTCTAGACTTGTATACATTTTACATATATGATCAAGAAGATATTTTTACACATGAATTTTACTCTTTGACTTTCCTAGACCTATGGAATGAGAAAGAATTCATTCTTATAATTTACAAAAATAATATTTCTTTTTCTTAACATGTACAAAGATTAAAATTATAGTTGTAAATACCAAACCTAGTTACACTATCTTCAACAACCCAGAGAATGAATGTCTTCTTTGTTTGATTGCGTGATGGAGCATTCTCATTTGCTGCATATTCTATTGCATATTCTTGATTTGTTTTTTCTTACAATATGTTGCCACATGTCCATGTTAATGGCAAGAAAAACATGTGATGTTTTTCCCAGGAGCAAAGAATATCCTTTGAGATATTCTGAACTTGTTCAACTCATTTTCAGGAGAAAATGATACTCTTGCACTGAACCCTTTCTTCATCTCATTTATTGGCTTTTGATATTGCTGCTTGTTTTTGTTTTCTTCTTTATTAGTCATAGTTATTTTCCCTTCTCCTACGAGTATTTTTTGTATAGCTTCATTATCATCTTCAATGTTTGTCTTTTCTAAGTTTTTCATGGAGGCAACCTCTTCTTCTAGCTTATTACACAACTTGTTCTTTTCATATAACTGTCTTCTAGCTGAAATAACATTAGACTCTAATATTTCACATTGTACCTCTTTCACCTTTAGCTGGTTACTCATCATCCCTTCTATCCTCCTTGCTTCTTCAAGCTGTGTCTTCAAACTAACAATTTCCTCCTTGTACTTATTCTCTCTCGCATCACATATTCAGACTTCTTTCTTTATATCTTTGTTTTCATTCTTCAATATTTCTATTTCAACCAAGGTTATGTCAAGCTCAACTTGTTCTTCAACTGTCTTTTCTTCATGGCAATAAGTTCGATTCACACTAGCAAAGACCTCATTCAACTGAATACTCTTATTTTGACAAGAATTTTTGGTTTTCCTCTTTATCTTCTTCTTCTTGACAATGCAGCTACTAGTGTCTCCTTCATGCATGATATGTAATCTATCCAAGATTTCTTTTGCATAATTTAATTCTATTACTGTGTCAAGATCTTTATTATGAAGATTATTGAGCATAACACAATTTTCCTTACCATTCCACTGTTGTTATTGCGCAGAGGGAGAGCCTCTACAGTAGCCATCACATACTAGTTTCCACACACTAGGTCCATAAGCTATCAGTTGATATTTTACCTTATCTCTCCATTCATGAAAGTTTTATGTACTAAGAACATGTACAATTTTATAGTCCATGATTCAACTATATCTACCTTCAAGCTATTAAGCTTACATCGAAGGAATCAACTCTGATATCAATTGAGGAAAACTTGACTAAACTGAGAGGGAGGGTGAATCAATTTAGTATATTCATGGACATTAAAATTCTTTTTCTTAATCTCATTAACTGAATCATTGCATGAGAAACTTAACAAATAATGACCAACATATTGAATATGTGAACAACAAGTAATAAGCTAATCAAAACATCATGTCAACACATAATACAACCACATATTGACAGCAGATATATGTGGAAACCCATAAATGGAGAAAACCATGATTTTATCATTGTTGTGATGCAAAGGAAAGTTCCTACTCCTTATTACATTTGATTTTTTGTATGCTCCAACCTACAGGAGGCTGCTACCTCAATTTTCTGCAAGTTACAATTGCAAGGAAGCTCCAACTCCCATATGTTTTCTATAGGCTACAAACCATAGGAGGCTCCTACCTCAACAGGCTCCAACCTAATGTTATCAAGCCACTACTTGAAAGGATAATACAACCCCCTGATGCAAACAAGAAACAATAATGTGCTGGTTTACCTGGTCATAAATTTTGCATATCTCCATCTTCAATTCTCCAGTTCTTCCCTTCAAATATGCTTCACATAAGCTTCAAATGTTCCAGCTAACTAATGCATAATACCTTAATAAACTCTCACACATTCTCCCACTCTCTAACCTCCCTTCTACTTCCAAAAATAACATCTTTTATAAATATCATATGTTGGCTGTTTGTATTCCACATAAGAATATGAAATGAACATGATTGACTCTTTTCCTTCCCCTCATTCATTTCCAAACTCTTCAATATATATATATATATATATATATATATATATATATATATATATATATTATATATATTATATATTATATATTTATATATATATATATATATTTTTAAATTTATTATTTATTTATTTTTATTTTTATTATCAAATAAATAAGTGCCACACCACATATTATTTCAGCCATCTATAATGATTAGGTGAATCAATATCAACATAGTGCCAAAAACAACATTATACCACCACAACTCATGCAAGCGTTCTCCAATGTAAACAATATTCACTCAACGTATGAAAATAATGCAAGCATATGTATGCAAAAAATCACTCTCCAGAACCATCTATATGATCAAATTCATCTTTTCTTCATGCCATTGCCTCAACCTCCTTGAGTCTTGTTTTGCGGCCATGGAATCTTGCCTTTTCTGTCATGGAGTCTTGCCTTTGCTATCATGGATTCTTGCCTTTTCATCACAACAATTAAGCTTAATAAAAAATTAGTTTCACAAAAAATTATTCATTAAACCATCTTTGCAACATTATCCAAGAATCAAGCCATCAACATGCCATCAACACAAGCATCAAGCCATCAACATGCCATCAACACAAGCATCAAGCCATCAACATTCCAACATCAATGTTCTACCAAACCATCAAGGTATTTGCTCCTCCTTTGTCCTGTTGTCATCAAGTGTTATGTACCTAGGGGGAGTAATATGGGGTACCGAGGGAGGTACTCAAGGTAATAATGTAATAATGGGATAGGCCATAGTAATAAATAAGGTGGTTAACCCATGTCATGTAAGAGACCACAAGTAGTTAATAATAATGTAATGGGCCCATGGTATTAGTTGATGGTATGAGTAAACCATGGTATTGATGCATGGTATTGTATGTATGAGGCCTATATAGAGGCTAGAGACTCCACATGGAGAGATATGAAGAGAAATAGTCTTGTATGAACAAGCATATGGCTTGTGGAGTATTCTCCTTCCTTAAGGAGTGATTGTACGGTGTTGCCCTATCTTAAGGGTTTGATCAATAAATCATCATTTCTATCTTATTCTTGGGTTTATTTCTGTTATCATATATTTCTGGTTTAGATCTACAACAAGTGGTATCAGAGCTACAACAAGTGGTATCAGAGCACTTTCTTGGGCAAACCGTGGAGAATTTTATTATTATTATTTTTTTTTTTGCAGGGATTTTTTTTTTTTGGGTGGCGAATTTGCAGATCAGATCTGTACGTTTTGATGCCATATCTATAGAATCTAATTACATATCTATATTCCTTGTGAAAAAATACCCAAATTCAAAAAAGAAATCAGTTGAATCGAAGTCCGAATGAAGGAGATATCGCTGATTTAAAAATCAGTGGGGTTGCAACTAATTTTTCAGGGCAGCGCGTTTGCGGCACAGATCTAGATGTCCTAGTGCACGATCTGCAAGATCTAATTGCAGATCTGGAATCTTTGTGAAAAAACACCCAATTAAAAAAAAAAAAATCAGGCGAATCGGAGTCCGGATGAGGGAGATATCGCTGATTTAAAATCAGCACTTTTTTCAGAAATT